>JAOXJP010226204.1:0-11530 GCA_025762735.1 Platanus orientalis | reverse complement strand
ATATATATGCGTATGTGTGTTTTGCTATATTTTTTTATCGAATTTATTTATTTATTTTGATAGGGATCGAAATTATTTATTCATGTTGTATTCATTACAATGTTAGTATATTTTTGAAGTATTTTTAAAAGATTTTATACATTTCAATAATGTACAATGCTTACCCAAAAGATTACACACAATTTTCCTAAAATACCAAACTTTTCAAACTAGGGGAGAGAATGGAAAAAAAAATGTCAATTTTATTTTTATTTTTTCTCACTTTTTAAACTGAAATAATGTTCTCTCCAGGACACCAAGGCACTTCACATGGAATAAAATGGGAGAGACTTTTTCGCCCATTTTATTCCATGTGAAGTGCCCTGGCGTCCTGGACACCATCCAGGATTGGAAATTTATCCTCTTTTATAAATTAGAAACCGAAGGTTAACTTTTTCTCAAATTTGAAATTAAAAACCTAGGGTTAAATGCACAACCTTGTGTTACCACGTTCATTACTATACTTCCAACATTTACCAATCATTTCCATAAATGAGACGATGCTTAACACTAATCCTCCATTTCAATTTCATAACTAGCAATAAACCCATGCAGACAATGTAGTTAGGGCTGTATTTTTTTAATATATACATAGATGTGTGTGTGTGCTACTTTAAAAGCTAATTAAATTGAACGAAAAAAAAAAAGAATAAACAAAAACTATAAAAAAACAAAAAATGAAAAAAATGCAAATATATCTAATGAATCCATGCCAGTTATGTAGTTAGGGTTTCATTTTTATAACATATATAGATATGTTCTCTTTGTTAAAAAGCAGATATGTGCTACTTTAAGAGCCAACTAAATTATATATATAAAAAAAGAATGAACAAAAAAAATATAAACAACATAAGAAAATACAAATTAGATTTTAAAGATTATAATTTTTATTGCTTTTAAATACATGAATCAATCCAATTGCAAACAGGACACAATAGTATATTTAATGCTGGCCTTGAAGAGGAGTTGATAGTGTGTGTGTAGATATATTGAGTTTTGATTAAAATTTATATAGAAATAGACCTATGATGATTTGCCTATCAATCGTGGTTCTTTCAAGCTACTAACTGAGCTACCACATTATCTCCTAGATTTATATATATGTTTTTTAGGTTTAAGGAATTTTTTGAATACCAACTTATCTAGTAGAGTGAGTTTTTTTTACTATTGGCCTAGGTTAAAAACCTACAACAACTAACTACTCCGTCACAATGCTTTTGGGGAAAGGATCTGCTACATCCAATTTGTTTGTTCCCTTGTGTCCCCACACACAAAAGGTGAGCTGTATATGGTTAAAACTATAAAAAACAACTTTCAAATGAAAAAATAGGTACCCATAAAAATGGGGTTTAGTGCTCAAATGAATATTTGTTTTTTATTTAAAAGAGTGTCAGCACCCAATTTTTTATTAGGGTCATATAATGGAATGAAGAGTAGCAACGTAGTATTTATGCATTAAGACTCTCAACACCCTTGGTTTAGGAGAATAAACTTGGACTCTAGGAGGTTAGGCATTCCCTATGAAGTTTTCCCGGGTATTTCAGTCGCAGTATATTAGCCACATCATACCAAAGATCAGTCCAAGTACACCATTTCCAGTCAAACCCTAATTCTCCAAAAACCATCAATGAGACTTTAAGGATCCACATTAGTGACCCCCAATCAAGCTACCTTTGCCTTCTTAGCCTAAAGCATCACAAGCAGAGAATTATCATTTTTACCCTTTTCGCCCACTTGGGTAAAAAATTATCATTTTACCCTTTTTTCCTTCAAGGCTTACCCTTGAACCTTCAAAGGATCCCCAAAGCTTCATCTATTATCTAAATGGTGCCAAATCAAATCCTACACATCCCTATTCCTCTCACCTTTGAGGAACTCATCATAGAACATATATTCTCTAAGATTGGTAATTGCCAATTTGTTAACCTGTGAAAACCCCTAGTTGAAAAAAGACCTTCAAAAAGCTCTCGAGGATTCATCCGACCTCTGAATTCAGAAAGGTCGATGGCCATCTCTTAGTGTTGGTCTTATCTTTAAATCTTCAAGTCAGAGAAAATATATTCAAAATTTTGAATCCTTTCAATATTTTAGATCTTCCCTGAGGGGTTAAAAATCAATTCTAGCCCCATTTACCACTATTGGGTTCAAAATGCTCTTCAAATCTCCAAATCCTAATAAGTTAGCGCTCATCTCTCTGAATTTGTGAGGCCTTCACAAAACTCCCTAATGAAAAAGAGCATTTGGAGAATCAATCCACTTAGTTTCCCCCATTTACTCCAAAATGAGTCACACATGTGGCCAAAATATCGCCTACTCAATTAAACCATGAGAATTCTTTAGAAATCCAAATTTCAGTCTATTAGTGGCAATCTCTTAGTAATCCTGAGACCTTTAAAACCTCATCTCCCTCAATCATTTCAGAAATTTCTACAAGTGTTTCCATAATTTTTTCCCAAGAAAAGTTAAGACAATTTCTGCCCGTATTTGGCACGCGGAATGCCCCTGAGAATTCTCCGAAGCTCGGAATCCAACTAGGTCAAGCCCATTTTATCAATTCTCTTCCTACCTTCAAAAGATTGTTTCATGAACTTGAGTAACTAGAAATGCTTTCTAACCCAACTTCGGCACTCTTTAGGGACCTACTACTATGATAAATTTTCAAATGACCCCCCTTCCGCAAGAATTGTGGCAAATGCACAAAAAACCGATTATCAAGCCATCAATTCCTGTGACCTTCATATTCTTTGAGCTTTAATTCCCTCAAACCGCACTTGCTATTGAAATCTAGAACTTCTCTGATGATCTTTTCAGTCAGAACTTCTCCGGTGACATGGCCTTAAGCTTGATTCCTATTGGTACCATGTCACCAAGCCACGTGAAATTAACACAAATCAATCCTAACCCTTGGCCCAACTAAATGATCTAAACCTCTACTTCATCCATGTAACCTATCCATGTGAATCAGCACAAACTGATCCCAACCCTTTATCGAATATTCAATCCTATCCCTCCACCTCAACACCCTCTCACTTAATCCTAGCTCTCCACCTTAACAAGCCCTTAGGATGATCTTGACCATTGACTAAAAATGTTTGGGGCTATAAATATCCCCAATTTCGTGTTCACAAGGGTTAGCTTTGAAGAGAGAAAGTAAAGAAAAGAGGAAGAAAAGAAGAAGAAGAATAGTGCTCAAGCCCTAACCCGAAGCCGTAGCCAATTTGAGGTAAGGTCCTAACCTTGTCTAAGTTATATTTCTTAGTTCATTTAGCTCCCTCACATGCTGTAACATTGCTCAAATTTATGCCATATGAATGCTTTAATTTGGGTTACATAATGAAGACAAAACTGTCTCCATTTGTTTTTAATTTTTATCCTTGTTTGCTTTCCTTTTTTGTATGAATTTTGCATAGCTTGTAATGAGCTCAAATTTTGATGGAGGGTTCCCAAGAGGGAGGCCAACCTATGGTAAAAATTTGGGGATTTCTCATGCATGTTTAGACCTTGAGATGGTCCCCCCAACAAACCCAAAAAATATGATCTTTTGTGACCTAACCTTGTGAATATATTGTTGATTTTTTGTAGAATTTTGTAGATATGTGTTTAAGATAATTATTGGATATGTTATTCCCTTGATATATGTGTTCATATGGTAGGAATTTGATAATTTTTTAAGACCCCTAAGGGGCCCAAAACCCGAAAAAATTAGTTACTAGATTTTTACCTAGTAACTAATGCTTGAATTTTAATCTAATTAAAATTCGAGTGTTGAATAAATAGGCATCAGTTGAAGATTCAGGTGTTCGGATCTAGGACCCACCCTAGTGAACCCTGATTCTTCTTGAGCTTGTGCATAAGCCAGAATGACCATTTGGAGTTCCCCCCTGTGCTCAGGCACCTCTATGGGCCCTGATTTCTCATGCTTAATGCTTGAATTAAATTCAGGCGTTAGGAGGAATTTTAGGTGTTACGATTGTGAGTAAAATCAACTTTATAAGAGTTGAATATAACTGTCATTATAAGAACCATGCTTGCTTGACATTGTGAGAGTCAAATCTGGTAGACATTATGAGAGTTATATGTTATTTAACTTTATAAGAGTCAGATATAGTGGATGTTATAAGAGTCAGATATCATGGGTTCACCTGACACTATGGGCATTATAAGAGCCATATGTTGTGTAACATTATGAGAGTTAAAATGGGTTGACTTTAAAGGTTAAGCACGATTGTTCCTTCACATTATAAGAGCCAAATATGGTTGACTTTATCTGAGTCAAAGATTAGAAGCTACCTCTCAGGTATCACGCCCTTTATGGCAAACATAGTGAGAATATATACATATATCCCTAAAGCGACATTAGCGTGGTCCTCTTGTCAATGATGCCGAACCATCACTTTGCAAAAGATGCTTAAGTGGTGATGAATTTAAACCGCTGCAACGGGGTGAATCGATCATTTCATTCTCTTTCCAATACACCCCTTTCTAAAATATTATGACCATTCATGTTTATAAATAAGAGGATTGCTCCTATTGCCCCTCTCATTCTGTCAGCTTTTATGAATACTTTTATTTTGAGTCATAAACATGGCTCCCAAAAGAAAGGTTGCCAGTGTTCCCGAGGTTGGAGAACCGTCTGAATCGCGCTTAAAGCGAGATCAGTCCTCCTCAACTGAGAGGAAGGGTGCCGAGCCTTTATTTGATCATGGTACTCTTTAAGTCCTTTGTTCATTCTATGCTTAGTTGTTTTAGTTCTCATGGCCTGATGCTACTGGTTTCTTTTGTAGATGTAATAAGGATACCCTCAACTAGAGAGGTGGAGGCAAGAGTTATTGAGGCTTGCCGCGAGCGTGATGCTCTGATTAGGTGTTTAGTTGGCCTATCCACTGAGGAGGCAGATGTTCCTTTAGTTCATCAAGAAATCTTGGATACGCTAGACCATATAGAAGCCTGTCTTTACAATTTCGAGTTCAGGGGCATGATAATGTGCCTTCTTGATGCTTTGTCCAAACTCTGTGAGGCAAAGGACATCAAGGTTTTAAAAGGGCCAGAGCATGATGTTCATCTGCACCTCCAGGAGGAGGAGATCAAAATGGCTGACTTAACTACCCAACAGACCCGAGTGTTAAATGAGATTAGGCCACTAGTGAGGGATGCCAATGAATTAATGGTGTATATGGAGTTGTTAAAGGAACGCTTAAATAAAGTTATGAATCACCTAGAAACTTGTAAGAGGTTCGTTGATCATATGGGCAATTCTATTCCCTGAACCATTTATATGGTGGATCGTTGCAGAGGTGAGTTAAGGAGTCGAGAGATCAATCTTCATGATGGAATCTCTAGAGAGGCTATTTATAACTTGAACGTATCATAGTCAGATGTTGATGCGGTGAACGATGCTCTAGAGGTGAATGCAGAAGTGTTGCCTTCATTGCGCACCAAACTCCTGGGTTTCAGTAGCTTTGACTCTACGAGAGACTGAAAATGTAGTGTAAGGGGTAGGGCATGATGCCCTTTTGTTGTAGTAACATATTAATGAAGAATTTTAATTTTCATCCATGTTTGTGTGTCTCCAATTTTGTCAAAATTGATGCCTAAATTTTATGCCTTCCGAATTTTCATAAGTTATATTGTCTCTTCCCCCCTTTGAGAAATGTATCATGTAGTAATGAGATAGAATGATATAGTTCATAACGAGAGGATGTGGAATGGGTGATGATGGGGCTACGCATGTCTTGTTATGGCAAGCTGCCTATGTACCCTAGAACAGGATTAAGCCCAATTGTAGTTCGATTATGGGATGTTGGATATTTTGTCTTGCCCTTAATGGTTGCTCACTAGGCTTGGGGTTCACTTAATTTTTGCATTACAATGCCATTGTTGGTTTTCATTGTGATCAATGAGAATTCGGTCTTGCCGTTAATGGATTGTTTTACTCGTGGTGCCCATACGGGTTTTTGCCACCTCCTTTCCATCTCGTGTAATGCATATGTTTCACTTTTCTGCCCTTAGGATCCCTTAACCTAAGACTAGGGTTTCACTACTTTTTGCATCCCATTACCATTGCTGGTTTTTAATGAGATCAGCAATAATTTTTCTTTTTTTAGAAGGGGGTTACATCTAGGGAAATAGAAACCTTGATTGCCTACGTACCTATATATGACAGGATCAAGCCGACGTAGTTCCTTGAAGGTCATTATGAGCCAACCTAAAGATAATATTTCTTTAAGAATCTGGTATTGGTAACGGGGAGGATTTGATTACCTTCCACATCTTGAAGCAAGTATGCACTATTATGATAGGCCTTTTCAACTGCATATGGACCATTCCCCTTAGAGGCGAATTTACCCTCTTTTCTCCTTGTGGGATAGAGTGGCAACCATGCAAGAAGTACGAGCTCACCTTTGGTAAAAGAGCAGAGCTTGACTTTCTTATTATAAGCCCGTTCCATACATGCTTGTAATTCCAGCTGTTGTTGTGCGGTAAGCCTAGATTCATCAAGGGCTTCGAGTTCTGAAAGGAAAATGTTAGTGGCCTCCACTTCCATCAAGCCATCCTGTATCACCACCCTTAAAGATGGGACCTAGATTTCAACCAGAAGAACTGCCTTTACACCAAACACCAGGGATTATGGAGTTGCATGTGTTGGTGTATGAAAGGTAGTATGACATGCCTAGAGTGCTTCTGGTAGGAGCTCGTGCTAGTCTTTTTTGTGCCTAGCTACAATTTTTTTAATGATCTTGTTGAGAGTTTTATTAAAAGCTAACGCTAAACCGTTAGCTTGAGGGTAGTATTGGGAAGAGTGCTCCAAATCGATGTTTTATTTTAACATAAGTTGGTACAAAGGTGAACTCACAAATGACTGACCATTGTCTGTAATTATGCGGTCGAGGATGCCGAACCTGTATATGAGGTGAACTTTGATGAACCAGATAATGCCAAAAGTTTTGATCTCTCTTAGGGCAACAATCTCTACCCACTTTAAGAAGTAATCTACTATGGCTAGAATGTACCAATGTCCCTTGGCAGAAGTTGGGGTAATGGGTCCCACTATATCCATCTCCCATTTAGAAAATGGCCATGAGCAAGAGGTGGTGTGCAGTGGTTCGGTAGGTATATGGTCGTAATCATTATGCAGTTGGCAAACATGACATCTTTTGACGTATTCAATACAATCAACCACCATTGTTGGCCAATAGTAGCCAAGCCTTTTTAGCTGGTATTGGAGCTTAGGACCACTCTGATATCCACCGCATACTCCAGCATGAACTTCATTCATCATGGTGTTAGCCTCATCGGTTGATAGACAACACAATAATATGCCATCTAGTGACCTTCTATATAGTTGATTATCTTGTAACGTAAATCGAGTAGCACGTCATCTTATCTCTATGCGCTTGACAGGGTCAAATGGCTCCACTCTATCCATGAGGTGTTGGATCAATGGCTCACACCAATCTTCTTCTTTCGTGGTTGGTTTACCATTTATGCCCTATGCATTGTACTTGGATAGTTTGGTGTTGTAGATAAGGAAAGCATATTCTTCTATAGTTGAGGCCAACGGGGACATGACTCTTCTTTCTCTAATGTGAATGACGAGATAATCATCCCTTGGATGCGTCAGAGATGTTGCCAAGCTGGCCAGTGGGTCTGCTTCTCCGTTAGAATCCCTTCTGACATGCTGTATCTGTAAGCGCCTAAACAATCTAACCAAGTCTTTAGCCCTTTGAAAATAAGGTGTGAAGTTCGGTTTTTTAATATGGTAAAGACCATTCATCTGAAAAATGATGAGCTCAAAATCTCCATAAACTGTGAGGTCGTCTATAGGGATTTCCAATGCTAGCTTAAGGCTTGCAATCAGTGCCTCATATTTGGTCTCATTATTTAAGTGCCCCTCAGTCAGTGTAAGGGAGTACATGATGAAGCTATTATCTGAGGTGACGAAAATAATACCAATTCCTGAGGATTTGTCTGTATTGTCTCCTAGGGTAGCGGAAGGACCCTAAGATGCTTTGTCAAAAAATATTTTCCATTCTTTCTTTATCTGAACTTGCATGACATTCTCGTTTGGCAACTCCATTTGAAGGGGTGAGTTGTTAGGTATTGGATACGATGCTAAGAAATCTACCAGTGCTTCCTTTAACTACTCGTTGTGGGATATAGTGAATGTCAAACTCTGAGAGAAGAACAGTCCACTTGGCAATGCGTCCTTGCACTAAGGGATGGCTCATGATGTATTTCAATGGGTCAGCCTTTGATATAAGGTGCACTGATGTAGTAAGGAGATAATGTCTTAGCTTTTGTAGTGCAAACACCAGAGCCAAGCAAACTTTTTCAATGGGAGAATAGTTTAATTTGGCGCCAACCATTGTCCTGCTAAGGTAATATAAAGCATGTTCCTTACCTTCCTCATTGTGTTGGGCTATCAATGCCCTAAGAGATGATTCCATAGCCGCCACATATAACAATAATGGCTTACCCAGGGTCAGGCTCATTAACACTGGTGGGTTCAACAAGTATTGTTTGATACTATCAAAAGCATTTTGATAGGCTTGGTCCCATATGAAAAGAACTCCATTCCTCATTAAACTTGAGAAAGGTTGGCAACGTCCTGAAAGATTTGAAATGAATCTTTGAATATATGCAAGCTTTCCGTGTAGCTTCTAAAATTCAGAAATGTTTCTTGGTGTCGGCATTTCTATAATGGCTATAATTTTCTTAGGATTTATCTCAATTCCCTTATGTCGAACGATAAATCTGAGAAATTCCCTTGATGATATACCGAAAGCACATTTGAGAGGATTCATTTTTAAATTATAATGACAAAGCCAGTGGAAGACTCAGTCAAGATCAACAATGTGGTGTTGCCTAAGCTTTGTTTTTACTACCAAATCATCGACATAGCATTTGACAACATCATGTAACAGGTCCTCGAATATATAGATCATTGCCCTTTGGTAAGTGGCGCTGGCATTCTTTAGGCCGAAAGGCATGACCTTGTAACAAAATATCTCAATCGATGTATGAAACGTGGTAGTTTCTTCATCCTCTAGAGCCATTTGTATCTGATTATATCCCGAATAACCATCTATAAAAGAGAGAGCTTCTTACCCCGTGGTGGAATCTACCAATAGTTTTGTGAGTGGAAGAGGGAAGTCATCTTTCGGGCATGCACTATTAAGATCCCTATAATCAATGCACACCCTGATCTGACCGTTCTTTTTTTGTACAAGCATAATATTAGCAAGCCATTTTGGATATCGGACCTCACGGACTGATTTTAAGCAGCTTTCTGACTTCTCACTCTATTTCGTCAGCAATATCATGTCTAGCTTTATAGGGATGTTGTTTAATAGGCCACTGGGCTGGGTCAATGGTGAGTCGATGGATGGCCACATTGGGGTCTAATCCTAGCATTTTAGAGTAATTTAAGGCAAACACATCCTGGTTTTGCCTCAAGAATTCCAGGTATTGTGTCTGCTCCTTTGAGGAAAGGTGTGCACTAATGAAAGTAGGGTAGAAGTCATCCTCTATTCCCAGTTTTATCTCAATTAGATCACCCACTGTTTCTTGACCTCTATCCTCAAGTTCCGGAGGGGCAGGCATCACCGATCCTATGATAAAATCTTCAGAAGGCGGCGATTATGTTTCTGTAAATAAACACTCGAAGGGATCGTCTTTGAACATGTCCATCTCATATGTCGTTATTGCATGTGAAGGCACTTTTAACTTTGTGGGCTTCTTGCCCAACCCTCTTGTGTCGTCTTTATTATTGGAGTGGAGGACTAAGCACTAAAACCGCTGTGTTAAGACCTCCTTGCCCTTGTAAGAATCCTTCCATCTCCCTTGCTAGTCAAAGCCGGAGTTTTGGAGTAGCTGAGAGTCAACTTCATATGTGGCAATAGATTGCCTGGGTCTTTGAGTTCTCTCTCTGATATGGGACCTGAATGGTTGATAGGCTAGGTAAAGCCTTTAGGTAGAAAAATGGAAGGCGTCTGATAAGGATCGACCCATACTCCTGACATATGTGCTAATGGGAGGACAAAATTCCATGCCACTAAATCTGGTAGCAACGGGGTTTTGTCCTTAGCAGCTTTGGCACCATGCTTTACCTTAAGCTTTCGAGGTTTGAGGCCACTTTCATTGTTCTTCCCCGACGTGTCATGTATAGCTTTCTGGGGATCAACCTTTTGGTAATATATGGCATCAGCAAAATAGGCATTCACCATTTGGAAGGGATTATTGTCAGCTATTATGGTGCCCTAGGTATCTTCCCAGGGGTACTTGATGCACTGGTGATACGTTGAGGGAACCACTTTGAGATTATGCACCCATGGTTGGCTGATGAGGGCGTTGTAATCAGTATCTGCATCAATCACATAAAAAGGTGTCTAATCGTCTATGTGACCAAAATTTATCCTTAGACTAATGTACCTGATCAGATGCTACTTATTCTGATTAAAACCCTGGATGACGAGTGTACTAGGCCTGAGTTGAGATAAATCCACTCCCAAGTAGTCTAATGTTTTGAGCAGAAGTATATTGATTATTGAGTCACCATCTATCATTACTTTGGACATAGGCTGATTATCAATGGAACCAGTGATGAACAAAGGTTGATTATGGTCAAGATCATCGGAATACCGATTAGTATCTTCAAAAGTGACTGTGGGCATACATAATCCTTCTCATGTTGCGGTTTGCTAAGAAGCCCTAACAATCTCATAAACAGAGAGCATCATAAATAGTCAGTAATGACGAGATGTTCTTGAGGTGTTCTATTACATCATACGGAATAGGGTTATCCATATTTTTGATGGCCTTGCTATGCTCGGCTTTCATAGCCATCTTTTTCATTGTATCAGCTTATTAATTGGTTATGAGGCCTCGTGGCAAAATTTGCTTTCCGGACCTCAACTTGACTTGATTAACATGCCGAGAATGTGGTTGGCGTCCCTCCACTAAGGTAGTGATTTTGAGTTTGGTAACATTGCAAGTCTCAATTTGTGGGTTATCAGACATTTCATTCTCAGAGAGGTCTTGAGATGCAAAGGCGAAGCTAGATTCATCATCACTAGAGTTGTATGAGTTAATGACTAAGGGTGGCATGTTTTACAGGGCTAAATCACAATGCTGGGTCTGCCATAGGTTTGGGGCATCATCATCTTCATCAGCTGAAGTTGAGGAGTCACTGACATCTATATCAACATCCCATTGGTCTTAAGGTAGGAACCTCACCATGTTCTGTATATATTAGAGGTCATGTCTGTATGCTCTTTGTCAGTGATAGAAACGATCAATGAACATCAGTCATGAAGAAATATAGCATGATGGTAGTATCAAGTACCAATCAAAAGCATGTGAGTCTAAGGAAATTGAGAAGAGTCGTACCAATAGATCATGGGCAGTGGTTGGCAAACCTGTTTCTTATAGGAAATGATTGGTGTGAAAATGGGGATCCCCATTCCCTGTATATAGTGTGAGCGGAGGAAGT
>JAOXJP010226203.1:0-11530 GCA_025762735.1 Platanus orientalis | reverse complement strand
GCCACAGACACAAAGGGGGGTGGGGCCCATACACTTTTTGCAGGGCCCCACCCCCCTTTGTGTGTGTGGCTCACCACAAGGTGGTGCAGAGGATTAGAGTCCCCCTTCTATATGCTAACCTCTGCTGGGTGTCAGGGGGTGGACACATCAGCACCAAAAAGTGAGTTACGCTTTTTGGGAAAGGTAAATCACTCTTCGGTGCTGATATGCCCACCCCTGACGCCCAGCGGGAGGAGGACACAATCCTTCATGGCTTGAGCCTATCCTGACCAAACCCCATTCATTCTGTGAATAGAGACATGTAAGATATAAACGGAGAAAAAGTTCTGACCTGAACCTGACATACGTCTGTCATACAACACTTGATCCTATCTTGGCAAGAACAAGAGAGGGAAAGGTCATGCATCCCAAGTAGGATGTTACCAAAAAATTAAAAAGTAGGATGCAAGATGTAGGATGTGACACGGGGTGAGAAAAAGTTAAAAAGGTTTTAAAACTTGGCATGTCTCGATGCATGACGCTCTCCTATTTTATTTTATAAAGGGAATTAAGGATCTGCTACACCTAAAACAGTATGTTCTTCCGTGTCTCCACATACAAAAGATGAGGTGTATAGGATTAAAACTGTAAAACCAATTTTCAAATAAAAAATAGATACCCATATAAATGGGGTTTATAAGTTTAAATTCTTAAAACCATAAAAAAGTCTTCAAATAAATATTTGCTCTAGGGGTAGCAATGAGCTAAGCTAGCTTGGTTCAGCTCAGAATTGGCTCCTCGTAAGCTGAGCATGAACCAAGCTAGCTTCACTAAGCTCAGTTCGATATAACGTTGGCTTGCTAAAAAATTAGTTTATTATACATACACACACACACACATAGAGAGAGAGAGAGAGAGTAGTAATCTTTAAAAAATATTTGGGTTAATGGGTCATTAAGGTTTTGAACAATTTTTTATTTCTGATTGGTGAGTAGAGCCGATCCTGAGCTCGACAACTCAAGTTCACAAGCTTGAGCCGAGCTTGAGCTTTGCCTTCATGTGATGTGCCCAAGCTGAGTGGGGCAAAGCTTGGCTCGTTGCCACCCCTAATTTGCTCCCTTTTTTAAAAGAAGCAACAAATTCAAACAACCATCACGGGAGTATTATGCCCCCCATGGTCAGAAAGACACATTGTAGCTGTCCAACAGCTAAAAAACCTATCTACAAAACTTCCCGCTCTCCAAATACCAGGAAAATGAGATTAAATACTCCAAAACTAAATCAAGCAACAAACAATGAGGAGCAATTCTTTTTGAAGAATTCAAAGGGAAAAGATATCCTTGTGGATATAAAAGTGAAATATTCTCAGTAGCAGAAAAAAAATATCATTCCACATTCAAAGAAATGTTTGCAGTCAAAAGAACTATTGAAAAATTCCAGTTTCATTTCACCATAAAAATGGACATGAGATCTTTCCCACAAATACTCCAATTTAAGAAAAAACTGTTGCTAAACCCACAACTTCTCAGATGGACAAATTGGTTCTCACAATGGGACTTTTAGACCAAAAATATCAAAAGACACACCAATGTTCTTGTAGATTATTTCTCTAGAAAGCCAAATCACTCATTGATGCCTATTCCATTGGTTTACCCCCACGAACCAATCCATGACCTACCATTTGAAGTCAGGACCCAAGTTCTAGAATTTCTCCAAGCCAAAAGAAGCATCCACAACTTCCAGAAATTCTTAAAAAATTTCCCTCTTCCAACATGACAAAATCTTCCAACGTCTTCCCCATTCAGATTTCCATATCTAATCCCATATTCCATCCAAAATTACTACCATGTTCTAAAACCAATCCTTTGCTTGCTTTTCAATTTGATGTACCAAGGCTCTATGCATACCTTCACCAATGTTAGATAAATCTAGCCCTAATAAATGACTAGACAAATTTGTCAAAATGGGTCTAATGGTTTCATCCTCTCTCCACATGGAAGTAGTTGCTGCAGACTCATCATAAAAAATATGTCATTATCACTTTCAAGAATCCCATGGATGTCATCCCAGATCCAGAAGAACAACTGGCATATTATACTCATGATACCCTAAGGCTAAAATTGACCAATGGTACCCCTTCAATCTGACAGACTACCATGATCCCTGACTCACAAAATGGATAAGCCTCAAGATAGACATTTGCATTCTGAATGAGGTAAACCCCACTAGCATACCTTTATATATAATGGATGAACCATTCGCGGACCCACAACATCCACTATCTTTGGGCATGTTTACAAGTCTCTAAGCTTTTTTTGACCGAACAGTACATTTAGGAGACAACTCACAAGATTCGTCCTACTTTGTTGGTCACGAGTTTAGTGAATCCAAGGACAACAATGACTGATCATGTGAATGCTTTCCCTTCTTTTGAGAATATGATTCTCTTGTTATTTTCTCTAGTGAAGTAAAGTTTGAAGTCTACTTCTTCTCTTTGTCAATAAATAGGAAGCTTTTCTTGTGCTTTAGGCATACTAGGACTTGTCCAAAATTGCCTTGCTCGCTTTGTAGTGCCTAGCTGATTTCAGTAGTTGCTTTCATCAATTGCAGTTGATATCATTGTTATCAGAGCCATCTTCGGCTAATCTTTTATTTTCTTGTGCCTTTCTTAAGTTGTTTATATTAGTGGTTGTCTTCACTTATCAGAGTATTGTTTCGGTTATCTCAGACCAATATGCTCTATTTCCTGTCATGACCAATATGCTCTGTAGTTGCTGCTCAATCAGATCTTCTACATTAGAAAACTTGATAGTACCTAAAATATGCTCTATAGTTTTTGCTTAGTCAGATCTTCTACATCAGAAATAGGTTCCAAGGAAACAACATAAAACTAGGAAAGACCTAGAAACCTTAGATAATTCAGTCCTATAAATAGCCCTAGAGAAGCTCGACTATTGGGAAAATGATAGTGTCTTGACTGTTGCTCCCTTGTGGTCTATGTTTTTAGTGAATTATAAAATGTACGGATCATAGAACTCCATTGCCCATTCTAAACACTAGGTATAACGTATTTGAGAAGGTTACCAATGAGAAAATCCAAAAAGGGAGACATGCAGTAGTAGGAATGACCCATATAATCATATCTCAAAACTGAAAGTGATGATCACTAGTTGATATTAGCAACAAAGGAAAAGGCAAAAGAAAATATCAATCTCTTATGGAAATCCCTCATCCCTCATTTTCACTTCTTCCTCTTTTAGATCTACTATTTCTAGATTAGAAAACTTGTATGAAATTAAGTACCTTCTAGAAGAATCTAGATTCCTCCTACTGAATTTTCAATCGTAAATCCTTACTCCGTTTATATGAAACCTCCAAAAAATTTGAAAAAAAAAATCCTTTAAAAGGCTTATTGGTGTAGACATTGGGGTCTAAGGGCGGGGTGGGGGGTCAAATTACCCTGCCCACCAGTGGTTCCAAGCCACACTTAGGCATGATTGCCGATGCATGAAAGGGTTGCTAATCCCGGGGGTTAGGCTTTTTTAGGAGTTGCCACCAACTCTGGATTAACCGATAGAGTTGGACATCAGTTCTCCCCTTCGGAGGAAGGGGAGAAGTCTAGACCTGAATGTCCAGGGGTTGAATTCCTAAGACTGGTTTGCATTCCTAATATAAAAGGTAAGTTATTTAGTTGTAATTGAGGAACGTGTTAGACACCCTAAATATCCACCTTTTTAGGGTGGTTTTTCTCATTCATACATGTTCTGAATTAAGTTGAAGTTCATGCTTGTGAAAGGGAGGAGATGCAAGTTTCTGTAATTTTCTCCTGCTTAACACCTGAATTTACTCCCAACACTTGAATTTAAACCAGGGTGAAATTTAGGCTTTGGTTTCTGAAAAATCTAAAAACCTGCCTTTTGTTTTAACTTGTCTTCTCAATTATGGTCTTTAAATTAATAACTCTTAGAGGGGTGGTGGACCCCTCTGAAGTCCTTACTTACTTGTGCTAGGGTTAGGGCAAATCTTGATAAAGAATGTGGAATAAAAAGTAAAAATATCACTTTTTGGGTCTCAAGCCTAACGCCTGATTTTAGTTCTGATGCATGAATTTTCAAACGCCTAAATTTAATTCAGGATGAAATTCAGGCATTAACTGCTAGACAGACCAACAACTAACATTGGATGCTTTTATGTTTTTGTAAGTCCTAGCACTATGAGACCTGTATAGAAAGGTAGGGGGTTATCCCTATGATTAGAACCTTTACTTTTAGAAGTCCTAGCTTTTATGATCATAGAGATCTGCCCTAAAGAGAAGGGCAGATTAGTTATTTTATACAGGCCTAATGCTTGATTTTAATGTCTAAACCTGAAATTTAATTTAGAAAAATTCAAGTGTTAGTTGCTATAAAATAGCAACTTGCCTCAGGTTTTGGGTCCTTTAAGTGGGTTCCAAGGGTGAGAAAACTCCTAGACAAGGGTTGCCCCCTCCTATGGTCCATGGCCTAAGCCCTAGGTTTTCCATAAGTGTCATTTATTTTGCAAAATGTGATTTTTATTCATAAGTCTGATGCCTAAAATCCATCCCAATGAATGAAATAAAGTTCAGACATTGGGGAGAGAAATTAGGGCCCCTAGAGGTGCTTGAGCAAATGGGTGGACTCCAAAGGGTCATTTGGGCATGTGTAAAGGCTAGGGAAGAATCAGGGTTCATTGGAGTGGGTCCTAAATCCCAATGCATGATTTTTCTCTTAACACCTATCTGTTCAACGCTTGAATATTATTCAGATAATATTCAGGCGTTAGCTACTGGGAGGAAATCCAACAGTTAAATTTATCGGATTTTAGGCCCTCTAGGGGTATTAAAAAATTATAAAAATTTCTACTGGATACATACATATATCAAAGGACCAACATAACTAAAAGTTAGCTTATGATCATGTCTACAAAAGTCTACAAAACAATAAACAATATATTCAGAAAAATAGGTCACAAAAGAACAGATTTTTTGGGTCTGTTTGTGGGACCATCTCAAGGCACAAATTTGTATGAAAAGTTCCCAAATTTTTACCATAGGTTGGTCACCCTCTTGGGAACATACCATTAAAATTTGAGCTCATTCTGAGCTGTACAAAAATCACACACAAAAAAAAAAGAGAAGTAGGCAAAGGTAAAAAAAATTAAGAGTAATGGAGATAGTCTTGTCTCCATTGTGTAACCCGACTTGGAGTAGTCACATGGAATAAATTTGAGCATCATAACAACATATAAATGAAGTTAAATGAACTAAAAAATTGAACCAAGCACGATTAGAGGCTTACCTCAAGTTGGCCTATGGTTGGGGTTAGGCTTGAGAAACTAGTCTCATCATGCACGAATTTGAGGCTATCTATAGCCCAAAATAGATTTAGCCAAGGGGTGTGATTGATTCATGAGTTTAAGGGGATCAAGGGTTACGGTTGGTTTGATTTAGTTCACATGGATTGGTGACATGAACCAATGGGAGACACGCTTATGGTCATGTCAACAACCTAAACTATCTTGATTGGTTGATGGGAATCAAAGGGGAGGATGCATTTGTGCTTGTTTCAGCAAGGGTGTGGATTAGTTTGGTTTAGTTCATAAGGATTGGTGACATGGACCAATGGTAGACAAGCTTAGGGCCATGTCAACAACCTAAGCTATCTTGATTGGTCGATGAGAATCAAAGGGGGGGGATTGATTTATGCTTGTTTCAGTAAGGGTGTGGATTACTTTTGGTTTAGTTCACAAGGATTGGTGACATGGACCAATGGTAGACAAGCTTAAAGCCAAGTTGACAACATAAGCTATTTTGATTGATGAGAATCAAAGGGGGAGATTGATTTGTGCTTGTTTCAGTAAGGGTGTGGATTAGTTTGGTTTAGTTCACAAGGATTGGTGACATGGACCAATGGTAGACAAGCTTAGGGCCATGTCAACAACATAAGCTATTTTGAATGGTTGATGAGAATCAAAGGGGGGGATTGATTATGCTAAATGGTGGGATCAATCAAGAACTTCATAGATATTTGAAATCTATGTAGTTGATCTAAATGGGGATCATAATCTAAGGTTGGGAGAGCTTAAAGCATTTAAGTGTGAATGCATTAATGGGCATTAATGAGCTAAAATTAAAAGATGAGCTCATTAATGCCTTAATGCATTAATTGTATGAAAAATCAACCCTCTTCCTGGCCACCCTGCTTTTTGAGTTCCCGTGTCCCGAAGCTCGCAAACTTAATGTCTATTTTCGAAGTCCCGGATGTTCTGGTCGTAATGGATTAGTTGGAACCAAATTATGATAAGGTTAAGGGTGAAATCAGGGGTTTATTGGCCTCAAATGCTCTCAATAAATACTGGAGGGGTAAGATGGTCAAATTAGTTTTTGGGATCTTCAGATAAAAGGTGGACCTTAGCTTTTATGAGCTATAGCCTTTGACTACTCTGGATTACGATTCTTGGGCAGGAAACTAAGCTCAAAACCCCTTTTTAGGAAACTAGAGAGACCTTGAATGAAATGCTCACTGTGGGAGCCTTAGTTTGTTGTGGCAAACGTGGTTTGGGGCTTATCGAAGCTTAGAGAATCTGGAGTCTACAAGAGCTGACAACTTGTCCAACGGATTCCCAGGTAGTTGTCGAGGATTTTTCGAAGCAAGGTCGCTTAATGGCATACTATTCTTGTAGCTCATTAGAGAATGACAATATTGGGCTAGTAGAGATCCTCTGTTATCTAGGGTTGTGAAACAATCTTTTGAGGACATAGAGAAAACTTAGAAAATGGGTCTGACCTAGCTGAATTTTGAGTCCGATGGAGTCTTTAGGGGTTTACCGAGTGCCAAATACAGACAAATTGAGTCTCATCCTGGCTTGGACAAAATGTAGTGAGTAGGCTTACAGAACTTTCCGAGACAGTTGAGGGAGATGGGCTTTTGAAGGTCTTATAATTACTGAGGGGTGACCGCTGGTAGACTGAATTTCAGAATTCTGATGCATTCCCAAGGTTCAGTTGAGTACATGGCATTTGACTCAAATGTATGGCTCATTTTGAAGTAATTAAGAGAAACTAAGTAGATTGACTCTTCCAATGCTCTTTTCCATTAATGGATTTTGCGAAAGCCTCATGAATCCGAAGAGATGAACACTGACTTATCGAGATTTGGAGGTCCAGAGAACATTCTGGACCTATATAGGTGAAATACAACCAAAATTGACTTCTCACCCCCTAGGGAAGATTTGAGATTTCACTAGTGTTCGAGACTTCATATGCTTTTGTTTGGTAAAATAATTGATTCAAGATGAGGCCAAGACTGAAAGATTACCATTGACCTTTCTGAATTTTGACACTAGATGAATCCTTGAGAGCTTTTTAAGCGTTATTTTCCGACTAGGGGTTTTTGAAGGTTGAGAAATTGGTTGTTGCCAGTTTCTAAAAAGATTTATTTTGTGATAAGTTCCTTTAAGGTGGTGGAGATTGGAGTGTGCAAGACCTGACCTTACACAAATCAGGTGGTGGGAGAAGCTTCAGGGGTATTTTGATGGTCGAAGGGTAAATATTGGAGGCAAAAGGGTAAAATGATAATTTTTCAGTTTGTGATACTAAAAGGGGTGAAAATGATAACTCTTCGCCTATGATGCTTCGTCCTAGGAAGACTTATGGAAGCTGAAGAATTTGTAGACAATGTGTGAAGATGTCAAATTTTGGCTTTTAAAGGCTAAAGGGCAAAATGGTATTTTTTTTTGCCTATGATGCTTCACTATTGGAAGGCTTACGGAGGCTATAGAAATTGAAGGCAATGTAGTTGGTGGTCTTGAATATGGACCCTCATAGTTTTACTAATGCTTCTTGAGGAATCAGGGTTTCACTAGAAATGGTGTATTTGGGCTAATCCACTACATGTGATATGATATGGATGATGCTTTTGGCGACCAAAACATCTAGGAAAAACTTCACAAGAGATGCCTAACCTCATATGGTCCAACTTGCTCCCCATAAACCAGGGTGCTTAAAGTCTTGATGCCTGACAGACGAAGAGTCAAAATTTGGGTGTTGACAACAATGTTTCACCAAACAGGCGACTTTAAGCAAACTAGGGATTGAGGTACTTAGAAGTTCAAGAACCATCTAGTGGTAACCGCCAAATGGAATCCTAACCTTGGCCTTTAAACCTTAGTATTCAAACACGCCCCTTTTTGGATTCAAAGCCATAATCTACCTATGGAGCTACACAAACATAGTACGACTGAAAAAATAGCAAGTACCATGGACTTACTCCTAAAACTTTATGAAACAAAATACTCAGATGAAGAAGGCCCTTTCTTCAGAATATGAGTGAACGTTCACATCAGTCTTCCACTTAAAGTCTATATGAGGATAATACGACCAAACAAATCCCTGCTCTTTGCGTTTTTGAAGTACGAATACTTGTTATACCTATGGTGTACTTAGACATGAAAATACTAGCTACCAAGAGCAACATCTAGAAAGTCAACCACCAAGTAATGAAGAAGAAATACCCATCTACAGTCCACATCTCAGAGCCCTTCCTCAAAGTAAGAATGAACCTAAAGCCTGGGATATCTTACCTAAGAAAATTGGCAGGAAAAGTGAAATGCAACCTTGGTAGAAGACCCATAGCCTCACTCAAGGTTTCCAAAAGAAAGAGGCTTACTTGGAGATTGCACCTCTTGTAATGCCCCTAAACCCGAATTCAAATATGGGTCCCCATCGCTCTAGATTCGAATTCATTACTCTTCAGAAATCCGATAATCACATAACATTGCCCAAGTCATGGGCTTGATAAGTAAGGTCCAATAGTCCACATGTTCACAATCCTAAATTACTTTACGTCCAATTAATTCAATAGTCAGATTTCAATAGCTTGTGGAAGCGTGTTAAATATTTAATAACCACACATTCGGATCAATAAATATGGAAGTGTAAATCTAACTCATAAATATCACAATAGTCTAACAACAATGAGTCTCAACGAAACTATCACTATACTCTCCAAAGATAACCACTATAGTAGAGTAATCAATAACCACATCATAAGGGTGCCCTCTCACCCGAAATATACACATGGAAACTGAATGTCTACTAATCCAAAGTGTGGCCCAACATAACAAGGCCCCCAAATATGTCCATAGCAAAATTAAAATAGAAAAAAAAACTAAAGATGCTATGGTAAGATCCTCGGATGGAGGACCTGCTATAATAGTCAGTCTAAAAAATAAATGGCTAGGTTGGTCCCAACCTATAAACAATCTAGCAGATTATAGATAATTTGAAATAAAACACACATCTAAGTACTAGCATGTCCAAAGGTCAATACTAAATCTAAATAGATATCGAATTAATAATCACAATCATGCTAGTATAAAGCAATAGTAATCACATGTCAAACAAAAGTCAATGGTCCAATACAAATATCTAAGTTCGAATAATAATTCAATGCGGACGTCAAAACTCACAAACTCGATGATATATGTTAGTCTTAAAGGATCCAATGTTCTATGATTTTAGAGTGTTTAGATTTCAGTGTTCAAAGTGATTGGAGTCCACATGGTTCACTATATTTGAAGTTCAGTGTTCGGAGTTCAAAGATTCAAAGTGTCCTGAGTTCGATGTTCACAATGTTCGGAGTCCATAAGGTTCAATGCCCAAAAGGATACAATGTTCAATGTCCAAAGTTTCAATGTAAAGTATTCGTATGCTCTGGCCAATGCCACGGGTAAGGTCCTGATCTCGTGTCAAACCCCATGAGTAGCGTCGATGTCCTTGTTATAACCCCAATGAGAAGGACCAATATCTGTGAGCAAAAGAGCATGTTCGAAGTAAAATTCAATGTCCAAGAGGTCCAATGTTCGATGTCCAACAGTTCAATGTAAAGTATTCGTATGCTTTGGCTAACCCCATGAGTAGGGTCCTGATCTTATACCAAATCCCAACAATAAAGTCAATGTCCTTGTTATAACCCCAAGGAGAAGGGCCAATGTCTTTATTATAACCCCAAGGAGAAGGGCCAATAACCGTGAGCCAAATACCATGTTCAAAGTAGTTTCTCACACTTAGCCTTGTGAGTAGGCCCAAATAGTCAAGGACACACTTAGCCCAATGTCAAGGCTCACACTTAGCCTTGTGACAGGGCCCAAAATGGGTCAAAGGTTCGAAGTCCAAAAGAGTTCACATCAATAAGTCCGAAGGTCCACATAGTTTTAATAATCGGAATGTTTCAATAATGTGTAAAGCAATCGTAAGCATCACATTTCTATAAATCAATCATTTTAAAGACACATAGTTCACTTAAATTCAATGTTAGTGTATAATTCGATATTCATAAGTCTAGAGTCATAATGATACACTAAGATTTCTCATAAAGTCAATGATTCAAATATGTATAAAGATTTAAAGGTTCACATGGTTCACATAATCACATAGAAGGCATAGAGTTCAATATATTTCCAAAGAAATTCAAAAATTCACATGTATTCCAATGAATCAAATCATAGAGATCAACTAATATGACTTCTAGTGTTCCAAACAAAAGGCAAGGAAATATTACCTTTTAAATTGATCATAAATAGAATAGATCTTGAAGGATTTACAACTTCACACAGATTTCGAAGATTCACATGAGGAAAATTCAAATTTCACATGTTCTAAAGGATTCCTTGAAGGAAATCAGTCCACACGTCTAAGATCAATAATCTTCACAGAATGGATGTTGATATAAAGAACAAATAAGATTCAATTGTCTCAAGTATAGATCTACATAATTTTTAGAGATTCCAATAAGAGAAGAGTCATCCCAAGCATTAGGATCATGAAAACTTACTAAACAAGCTGAAAAATCATAGATCTAACATGTTTCAAAGGATTGAAATCAAATATTTTCAATAATCTCAAGGGATTCTATGGATAACATCATATAATATGAAAATCAAAGGAGAACTACCATCACATCACCCATAGTAAGCAAGATTAACTTACAAAAGCTAAAATATAAAATCCCAAGCAAGAAACCTTCACTTCAACCTTTATTCACACATTGCTCTGTAAAATATGTGTAGTTCTAACATTAGAATAATGAAACTAGGAAGTTCTAGTAGAAAAACAAGCTAATCTAGAAGGATTTCTATCATTGGAAGTGAAACTTACCCAATTGGAAAAAAACTTAAACATTCTTCTCCAAAACTCTCTAATACATACTCATTTTGTTCTAAATTGGCCTAAATGACCTAAATGAAGTGTAAATAGGGTTTAAGTCATCTTAAATGAGATCTCACTTGTGTGGGAGTCAAATAGGAGTAAGTCACGTCATAAAAGTGGTAAAAGCCGTTATTTTTAAACTTTTCAATGTTTTTAGGCGTCTTGTGATCAATCACAAGATCCATGATTGATCATGGAGCACCCGAGAAAATCCTAAAGGCTGGGTGACTTCATTTATGATTGATCAGGCCAAAATCAAGCTTCCGAGATTGATCACTCGATCCATGATCGATTGCGATTCTCCCAAAATATCCTGCATAGACA
>JAOXJP010226202.1:0-11530 GCA_025762735.1 Platanus orientalis | reverse complement strand
TTATATATACCCATCTCACCCTCCTTAGTACCTAACTTATGATAAAGGTCATCATATGCCTTGAATTTTGCATCACTGAAAGAATAAAAACGAAAAAGGAAAAAAGTTACAAGGCACATAAAGAATTGGGATAGTACCTCACAACATTAGAAATGTAGAAGCATCAAATTCAACAGCAGCAATGTTGCTTGGACTCTTCTAAATTGACGAAGTATCCGTGTTGGCACTCCACAGGTTTTGGAGCGGTACTTCTGGATTTCCTTTTCCTTCTCTTTTCTTCCCCTTAATTGTCTTACATAATAAACATCTACTATACATTATGCTTATTTTTCCAAAGCAAGTTTTTAGGTGACAAATGTCACATTTTTACATTTCTTTTATGTCTTTGTACATATATCATACAAATAAAGGAATATGATACAATTCACAAGAAATTCATCGGTTGACAATAAATACTTTTTTTTGGCCTTAGCCAAAAGAATATATATTTCGCAAGAGTCCCTGAATCCCTTTTCTCCAAGTCAGATTCCTCAACTATGGTCAAATTACAGATTCTCACTGATCCATATCCATACAAGATTGAACAGCAGGAACTACAAACAAGGGCATGCAAGTGGTCATGCTTGCAATCCAGGAACAAAACAGTTTGTATACATAAACAGCATTAAAAATAAAAGTTAAGTCTAAAGATCATTTATCAGCACAAAACCAATTCCTGCTAAAGTAATATGGGAATATTGAAGATGTTAGCTAGCCAACTTGCTCAAGTTTGTAAGTGTCGATACATAGACTTGTGGAGAGGAGAGATATTGAAATTCTACAAAATTGACATTATATGCTCTTAGTATGTGGTGGCAGAAAGTAAATTGAAAATACTTGGTACCAAGAAATGAAGTCATATTATTAGCTATGTAGCTTGACCGTAGTTTTGTCCATTCTTTTTTGATAGGAGTAGAAAAGTTCTCTGATTCCAGGTAGTGTTCTATAGAAACAAGTTGAAAGAATTACATTTTAAGTTCTTTAAAGGTTCTTGGAATAATAAAGCATATATTTTATACAACCATTTAGTGGTTTCATTGTTAGACTTCTCTGATAACAAAAAAATCAATCCAACCCTAACTGGCAAATCGACAAAGGAGCCAAAACAAGGTGGTGAACAAAATAATTACACTCAACAGAATATTTTCAATCAGAACAGGACATTAAATTAAAAAAAAAAAAAAACTGTAATCTAGAGCCATCACCTTGGCACTCTTATTTGTATAATTGAACATGACCAGTCAAGATTGTGTCATGAACTTGTCCTCCCATTAAGAGATTGGTTGGCACAAGCTATGCCATCCACATAGACATCTAGGTTCAGACTGATCCACTATCATAAGGATGGCAGCCTTAATGATATCAACTCCAAGGTCATGAATGGATTATTCACTTGAATTATTGATTAGTTCATGAGAACAATAAGAGACATTCCCAAGCTTCAATATACCTGTACTGTAATTTGGTTTGGGTGTAGATGAATTGCTTTGAATGATATAATTGTTTCACTCAAGCAATATATTACGTTGTACAACTTCGAACCCAACTTCTCAAATGACAAGAACTAGTTTCCTTGCATTTTAGCTTCATCAAATCTTGAAAAATGATCGGATACATCTACAAGTTTCTTGTAAATGCCAAATAGATTTGAAATCAATCTCCAAAAGATACCATAAACGAATTTGCATACTAAACTCAACAAAGCCTTATCACAACTACTTGGTTTGGTCACATGAATCCTATTTCACCATTCCACCTACCTAGGGCCATATATTCCACTAAATCATAAGTTCTCAAGTCTTTTCTCATTGTTTCAAGCCAAGTTCTTTTTGGTTTTCTCCTCATCCTTCTAAAGCCTTAACTTTCACCATTCCACTCCTTGTTGGTGCAGTCATTGGTCTTTGTTGCACATGACTGAACCATCTTAATCAATTATTTCTAATCTTGTCACCTATCACCTATTGGTACTATTCCTAATTCTCATGAATTCACTCCTTCCAGTTTCTATCCTTTCTAGTCTTGCCACTCATCCATCACAACCTTCTCATCTCAGCTACATTCATTTTATGTATGCGTAATTTCTTAATTGCCTAACTTTCTACTCTGAAAAGCATGCCTGGCCTTAAAATCATTTATATAATTTCCTTTGTAATTTTAATGGTATGGGTTGATCACAATGCACTTCTGAAGCACCTCTTCACTTCATCCACCTCGCTCTAACATCTCCTTTAATCTTTGACTGATAATGGTTGATTGAACCAATATAGAGAAAAGATGAGGACATCAAGTCCAGGTGTGCCTTCCAAACTTACCAGAGATGTCGCAAGAGAGCTGAACCTCTACTTTGGTTCCAGTAGGGGCCTACATGCTATGCCTAGGATACTTTTTGTTTGTTTAGGCTTTATTTTTATTAGTATAAGTGCTTCTTTTGTTTGGCTACACATTATCTATCTCTTGTAGGGGGGTACATTTATGTGAAAGTATTTTAGTCCATATATGTCTAATAAGGGATTTTATTGTCTTTTTTTATGTTGATGGTAGTTTTGATAAATATACATGGGCTTTAGGGGTATTTTGGTCTGATGACCATATTTGGTATCTAAACCTAGCTGTGAGGGTTTTTATAAAGACCCTACAACTTGGTCTCTCTCCCCATGCAATAAACAAGTTTTTTGAAAGTTAAATTTTGGCTCTCTTCTTCTTCCTTGGTTGGCTAGGAAATGTAAAACCCTAAAAAGGGACTTGGCTTCCACCAAGTTTAACATTGGTGGTGGAGGCCAATTCCTTCCCTTTGGGTTAAAAGGATCCACTCATTTATTTACTCCATTCTAACTAGTTCTTCTACAGATTTTGTTTGCTGAAAAATCTATAGGTTGCAAGGAATCACATCACTACTCTTCAAGTTCCTGAGTTTTGATTGAAGCAACACCTCCAAGGGATCCAACTAGGTTGGATGACACTTGGAAGCAACAGGCTGCAGAAAACTTCAATCAAAGCAACAACCTATAAGGGTTTCTCCCAAGGGAGGTGGCACATCATAAAACCGGGGTTGATTTGGGACTACCCCTAATAACCCTGTTTCGGGTGCTTTATGCTTGGGATTTGGACGGATTTTTTCAAGGAGATACCTAAGGACTGTTGCACATCAAAACCAGGTTCTAAACTTCCATTATTTGTTCACTTTTGAATCCCTAGAACGTAGTAAATTGGTGGATTGTTATAGGCTAAATTGTGGACTGTTGGACTGAATTTTCTAGGAGTTTTTCTAACACCACAGTCCCTAAACATTGACCCTAAGATAACCTTAACTACAGCCCCTTGAATCCCTAACAAATCCCCTCGTTTTGGTTTTCATAGCCGTGTTATTTGATCTACTTTTAATTCCCTGCACCCTATGTATTTGTTAAAATTTCCTATAGACATGCTTGTTGGATTTTATTGTTTGGACAATCCCTACACACTCATCAACCCATTGAACATCATCTATTAGCTCTTTAAAGCGCCTAGGGCTAATCCCCTTAACCTATTTATTGTTTTCCATATTATTCTCATTATTTGGGCACTTTATTGCACACTTTTACACTCAGAATTTTCTGGACAGTAAGCTCCCTTTTTATTCTTCTCTAAATTAGTTGGATATTTTAGCATGTTAATTAGGTATCATTAATGCTCTTTACTTTGTATGCCTTAACTCCTTTAATGCATATCTATTTAACTAAAAAACCACCTAGTTTACTTGTATTTGGTGCGAATAGAAATTTAGGTTATAGTATTTTATTACTTATGTGATATTATGCTTAATCTCCTACACACACACTTCACAAACCTACATGCATGTTGCATTAGAAAATTGTCATTCTAGAAGAATTTTAGTCAACCTTAACTACTCCTATTGCATGTGATGAAAAATGGACAGCAATATCACTTAAGCTGAAATTATTCAAAACAAAAAATGGTTAGTGATACAAAAATAGATATATACCAAATTAGATCCACATATGGTTAAATG
The DNA here is from genome assembly GCA_025762735.1 of Platanus orientalis. Taxonomy (NCBI): domain Eukaryota; kingdom Viridiplantae; phylum Streptophyta; class Magnoliopsida; order Proteales; family Platanaceae; genus Platanus; species Platanus orientalis. The sequence goes on along the minus strand of JAOXJP010226202.1, from coordinate 7,482 downwards.
CCCCAAATGAGAATGACAAATAATAAAGATCTAATTGTAAATTGCAACTACCACACTATTTTCAGTTATACTAAGTGCACAAATCTCTCCTTTATAAGGCTTAGCTCCGACTCTAAGTATGCCCAACTTATAGAAGCTCATTCTGTCAAATATAAATCTAAGCACTAGGAATTTCTCTGTGAAGCGCTGTTTGAACTTTCCAAATGACTATATTGCATAAAAACTCCTCCCTAAACCTTGGAAGATAAAGCATCAAGAAACTACACATTTCACTCTTATGGGCTACTGTATCTGGCTAGTTTGCTTAAGGATAGATTACTATAGGTGGAAGGAAAAGAAAAATGTTGGAGATATAGGATGACTGTGGGAAAGGAAACAAATAGGTGATAGTCTGTCATAAATCAAATGAAAATAAGACTTGCTTCTTTTGTAATCTATGAGATGTGATGACAATTTGCTCATTCCTTAAGATTATTTCATTAATGTGTGGCATACCATTTCCAGAACTTGCTAACACTCCCTGTGGATTTGTGTTTTTTTTGTATTTTTTGTTGTTTACTGCTATGGAAAAAGCAGGAAACATGCTCTACAAGGACATGCTAACAATTGAGTTGATAACATTCATTGACAACTAGCTAATTTCTACGAAATAGAGATCAAACACAAGATATCACTTTCTTTTTCTTGGGTAGGAACTAAAAACCATATTTCAGGACGTACACCAGTGCTCACTACACCACACAAACCTATGAAATCAAACATCAATCGGTTGCCAATAACACAAAATTACTCATGATATCAACATAGTAATATACCATATAAAACCATAATTTGGGGAAGACAAGGTAACTTAAGATTACTTACCCGTGGGATGTCTTCCACCCTCATGCTTTGTAGCATCTTTTTAGCATTATGCCATTGATGGAAGTTAAGAATATGAATTGTTGAAAACGGAAGGCTATTAATAGCCATTAATGCTTTTCCCGCATTACCGTTTTCTAAAATGTGTTTTCAAAATTGCTCTAAAACATGCTTTTTGGAATAGTCCCACATTGGAAACTTGGGAAAATTATTTACACTAGATAAGATATCACTTTCCCTCACCATGTGTATTTTGAGAGAACTTACATTTTTTTGGTTTGCTACGGTGTAGCAAGGTGCATAACACCTTGCGTACACACACGGGCACTGGTGCAGGCAAGGGCTTGGGCATAAAGGCGCTTAAGGCACACTTTGCACTTAAGCATCATCACGAGTCCCATTAGGGTCGTAAGATTCCTTTTTGATGTCTCGGATGGGTTCTCGTTGAACTGGGTTAGTTGACCTAGTTCGCGAATGAACCAAGGACAAGGTACGCAAATGACTTGACTCAAAAGTGTGCGAATGTGGTAGATCAAAAGTACATGAATGAAACGACTCAGGAGTGTGCGAATGAGCTAGATCAAAGTGCGCGAATGAGTGGACCAAGGCCCACAAATAAAGTGGATCAAGTGTGCGAATGGGCTAGACCAAATCCATTCGTTACAGGCTGGGCTCATTTGCAACGGCCCATAATAGACCTAGAGTTGTGTCTAATGCACAAAAAGACCCAGGCCGAGCCTGGCAAAGGCCCATTTGCCCTTGTCTGGGCTGATTGAATGCCACCCCGAAAATGAAAGAGTGTCTTGGGTGGTTGAGGCCTTATAAAGGGCCAAAGTGGGCTAAAACCCAGAAAGGAGGGGAGCTGAGAGGAAGAAAGGAAGAGGAAGAGGAGGAGAAGAAGAAAGGCCGAATGGACATAGACTTATTAGCCCACGAATGGGCTTGCTAATCCCGAATGTGCTTCTCTCTCTCCCTTTTTCTTTCTATCCTTTGACCTATGGTCCATTTGGCACTTGGACTCACTTCCCTCTTAGGAGGTAGAAGCTTGAGTCCATGGGCTCCAAATCCTCACACAATGGTTCCTTTATTATGACACTCTGTTGGAGGTCCTTATGTTCATGACTTGGTTTTGACATATGATGTTCACCTTCGTAAGGCGAAACTCTGCTAAGATTTTCATAAAATTTGGACAAGATTTGTTGCTTGATTTTTGCGCGTACCAGACCATTAAGGGCAATAAGTTGTATGGGAGATATCATGGTCTTTCTAGGAGTGCACCTTGTTGAGAAACAGGATATGATCAGAGCTTGGTTGTATCTTAGGGTTAGCAGGCTCATGGTCCCTTGCAAATTAAGTGGGAGGCCTCGACTATCCTCAGGAAACGTGATAGCATCACCCCTATGTCTCGGATCAGTCTGGTAGAACTACAGATAGCTTGATTCCCATAAGAAGGGGTATGTAGGCAACCTGAGGATGGGAAGACCGATGGCACAGCTACAACCTAAAGACCTTAAAATCGACTCTATTATTTTATTGAGTTTATTGAACTCGATAGCTTTTGCAAGTAATGTGATATCAAGGATCGCTACATGATCCAACAATTTGAGGATAGGTCCACTCTTGTGTCGAAAATGGCAATAAAAAAGAAGTTTTGGAAATAAGGATTATGGCTCACGAATGAAATTGCTTCCACAACTGTGTATTCGCAACTGAAGCATTGTTCGTGACTGAGGGAGTTTGTGATTAGACCATTCTTGTAATTGTAAATGCAATTTAGTAAATCTCACGAATGGACTGTTAGTCATCATAGGATGTCACTATGAATGTAGGGTCTTGTGACTGGAAGCATTTCACCACTAGGTTATTTCTGCATATAGCAGGAGATTTCTATGCTTAGTAAAGTTAAAATCTTTGACACTTGCAATTATGTTTTGTAAGCATGATCTGACATGCTGTGAGCTGCGTTAGAGTAGTAGGTCTAGGGTAGTGCATGACTTCTGTAAGCAGTAATGTTTATAACGAAACTGACATGGTAGGACACTTGGAGATGTCTAAGATTGTATACTCAGTTGAAAGCCAAATCTCAAAGGTTCAATATAATGAACCAGGATGCCCTTTATTGGTTGGTGACAAATATGATACACGGTGTTAAGACAAGTCAAGGGTTTGTAAGTGTATCATATTATGAATCCTTAGTAGATATAAACAAGTATTAGAGTCAAGTGAAGGCCTTTAGGTGCCTTGAGGTGAAGTCCAACCATGGCTTATCTCATCAGTTAGAAATGTTAAATACACGAAAACTGAAAAATCAAAACCTCCTATAAGGTAATAAGGTCAAACAACATTTACAATTGTGAAAAGTCAATTGAATTGACTTGTGCCCATCCTCTTCTTTAAAATGATATTTTGAGTTAAGACACAAAATAAGATGATGCGTTTGTGGCAATTGATCTGAGATCAATACAGAAATATGTGACATATGTAAGTAACTACTAGTAGGAGTAGACATATACAAATGTCAAGGATAAGTTCAATTCTTGCAAACTAATGGGGGTGTGATGCTGAATATATCGTTGTTAGTACCTCTATATCTAGGTTACTAGATAAGACTTTGTTAAGTTGTGATTCCTAGGAGATCAGTACTCCGATGAGATGTCCTGTATGTTTTGACATCAAGAGTGTTCTCGTTTTAGATGCTCTTGTTAGCAATGACTGAATCAATTTAGATTCAAATCTGACAGATTGACCCATAGTTTTGTGTTCATTGTTTGGGGATTCAGTGTGTCTGATATGTACAAGTCTAGTGAAACTGACTTGAAACACAGTGGTAAGTACATGGCTAAGATGAAATTATTAATCTCATAAGTACAAGGTATGAGTTTAATACTCTAATAGCTCTGGAATTAGATCCTAAGGTCTAAGAGAGCATTAGGATTCTGAACTAGTTAATTCCGTCTAGGACAAATGTGACTGGATTTCAGCACCTGACACTCCGTGTGAGTTGTAGCTGAATGGTAATCCGTTTAAACATAAGACTCTAAGTGAAGAGTTCAGAATGGTCCGTTTACACAAAAGAATACCTTGTGAATGTTCCTATGTTTTAAAAGCTCCATATAGGATATGAACATGGAGGAAATCCACAAGAGGGATTATGCTTGTTGAGCAAACCTCCAAGGTTAGATAAATAGGAATAGACTGAGTGTTTGTCGGATACTAGGCCAAAATTTTATACAAATTGGTGAGTCCATGTGTTAGATCCTTTGCGATCACATTTCTTTAAGAAGATCTCAAAAATAATGGGGTGAAAAGACCTATATCAAGAAACACTGATGTGTTTAAGGATAGTGAAAACTAAGAATCATATGGATACCAGAGTGGATAAAACCAAGCGTAATTTGTTATGACAGAAGGAGCCAAGTCTACTATAAGACCACATGGCAGTGCACTGTTATACAATGTGGCATGATGCAATCCTTAAGATTGTGATGGTAGATGGTATGGATTGCACTCAAGAAAGTGTGGTGGATCTTCCTAGTAGAGCATGTACCAATCAAGTTAAAATGTGATTTCGGATGAAATTCAGTTTTGATGGTGTGATAGTTGGATATGTTCTTTGTTGACTGATTGGTCATCATTGTCGTCTTTAATAGACAAAAGAACTTAGTTCTATGACACATGCCTTAAGTTTAGAAAAATCCATCAGATGTTCTTTTGACTGCGTAAGAATTTCTTATTATTAAATCAGATGAGTTGAGAAGTTTTTTCTAATAGTACAAACTTGAGAAAGACATCACATGTGGCAGTTAGAAGAATGCCATGTGCAGAAATGATGTGAAAGTGTTTGGAAATCTTAAAGTGAAACAGGTAAAACACTGAATCATTACATGATGTGTATAATGCTCTCTTTGACAATTGATTTGGAATCCAAATGATGTCATGTTGTCTGAAAAGATTAGTGAGAGTTGTATGTGATGTAGTGTCTAGACACAAATGTCTGTTAATCAAGGACTGACATGAAAGACCTAGGATTGTCATTAACTTCTGAAGAGTAAGTTTGACTAAAGGACAAAAGGAATTGATGTACACTATCCATAATATTTAAAGAAGGCTCTCAGAATAAAGCTTAGTATAATTGAGTATGTCTCGATTGTAAAACTTGAGATATTAGCAAAAGCTAATATGGATATCAGCAATTGGCTAATGAAGATCTTAATATCTAAAAACTCCATTGTGAATGGTCATTAGTAAGCCATGGATTAAGTGAGTTCGAGAATGCCTTGAAAGAAGTTTTGGAGTAGATACTCGAGATGAACATGCGAATGATATTAAATTGTCAAAAGTTTGGTTTATATGTATCTAGGATACGAGGAACCATGAAGTCCATCTAGAATTGATATGTTGGTGTCTATGAACATAGCAAATTTCCTGTTGTGGGGGTTTGGTTAAGTCCAAATATGTGGTTGTTAGGATAAGAGGCAGCTCCCTGAAATCCGAAAACAATGTATAGCTTATTCCTTGGGAATCAAAGCCAAAAATCCTATTTAGGGATAGGTGGTAAGGAATGATGATATCGGTGGACCTATGAGCACTAATCATTCGATACGTTCAAACTGTTATCTGATGAATAGTAGTGTCAAGATTGTATCAGAGTCACGTGAAACTCAGTTTATTACTGAGAGATGACTTGATGTTTGGTGAATTAGGACAATGTGCTTGAAGCACGTGATGTACATATTGTACTATGTTCAGGTTGAAAAACTATGGGACATTTGTGTTTAGTAATCCAGGTTTGAACACCTGAAGGACACTTACTAAGGAAATTCAAGTGGAGGCACTTGATGGACAAAAATGTCAGAAAATCATGTGATAAGTAATTTAGGTCTTATCTAAAAGACATGCATGTTAAAAGGGTTGTTGCATGATAAGCCAGGGGTTATTTGAAGTGTAATACTATTTATGGTGGTTAACCCGCTCTGTGAAAAGGCTTAGGGGATTCTAATATCCGAATGTCGAAAGGATCGGATAGACCTAGAAGGTGATGCTGATGGACACTCAACCTGGTTATCTTAAGTTCAATGAGAAACCAACTTGAGTTGCCTAAAGGTTCAACGGATAAACGAGTTGGTACTACTTAGAAACACAACCATCATTTTAATGACTACAGTCCATTCCTATGGCATTGCCATTGAAGGAAATATTGTGGAGTAGTGTTTCAAACTTACAATCCGGGATTGTGTATGGAAGGTTGAGAACCAAGTTTACAAGTCTGGGATTGCAATCGATTTCTCTTAATGAGTTTTTTGGAGACTCGGGTTAGGTTGAAATAACACCTTGATTAAGTTGAAACATGCTCTCGATGAGTTGAAACATATTCTAATTGAGCTGAAACATGCTTTGGCTGGATTGAAACATATCGTATATGAGATGAAAATGCCCTGGTTAGGTTAAAACAAACTCTGGTGGAGCTTAAACACGCTCTTGATGGATTTCAAAATAGTTCCTTATTACCTGAAGTCTAAAACTTAGATACCAAATAAGATACTCACATTTCTGATGGTGGAAGCTAGTCACTTCATATGAGATTCAGGTCGTCTCTAAAACCCTTTAGTAAATCTAGGAAATCATAGACTTTAAAAGTGTCAACCTTAAGAAGTGTAAACCCTCTCTAGAGGATTGGGCGTGTAATGAATTGGGTTTGTCAAAAGGGATACTAGTTTTAGAGTACTCTAATATGTTCTCAGACAAACAATAGTTTATTATACAAGGTGCTAGTTTTAAGGACATCCACCATGCATTAATGCTCAGCAACCTCGCTTATTGCCCATAATACTTGTGTTCAAAAATTTTCAAAATAAATGGGGGATTGTTGAAAACAGAAGGCTATTAATAGCCATTAATGCTCTCCCTCCATTACCATTTTCTAAAATGTGTTTTCAAAATTACTCTAAAACATGTTTTTTGGAATAGTCCCACATTGGAAACTTGGGAAAACTATTTGCACTATAGAAGATATCACTCTCCCTCACCTTGTGTACATGCACACGGGTACGTGTACGGGCACGACCATGGGCTTAGTTACGGGTGCGGGAAAGAGCGCTTGAGGCACACTTTGCACTTCGCACGTGTGCATCATCGCATTGGGGTCACAAGATTTCTTTTTGATGTCTCATATGGGTTCTTGTTGAACTGGGTTAGTCTTGAAAAAAAGGTTCAAACGTGGACCTGTGTGCGAATGACCCAATTCGCGAATGAATCAGGGAAAAGGTGCACGAATGACTTGACTCAGAAGTGTGTGAATGTACTGGACTAAAAGTGAGCAAATGAGATGGTTCAGGGGTGCGCAAATGAATCAGAAAAAAGTACGCAAATGAGATGGCTCAGGAGTGCGCGAATGGGCCAAATCAAAGTGCATGAATGAGTAGACTAAGACCCTCGAATGAGTGGATCAACTGCACAAATGGGATGGACTAAATTCATTCACCACGGGTTGGGCTCATTTTCGATAGCCCGAAACAGACCCAGTGTTGTATCTGGCGGACAAAAAGGCTCATGCTGAGCCTAGCAAAGACCCATTCGCCCATGGCTGGACTGATTGATGGCCACCCAAATATGGACAAGTGT
>JAOXJP010226201.1:0-11530 GCA_025762735.1 Platanus orientalis | reverse complement strand
GAGGTTGGGTACCTAACACATTCCCCAACTCATAAACGAACAACTTACCTAAGAATCTCTTGGAGTTGACCAGTTTAAGTGTGAATTTAGACATTTCAAATCATTTTCAAAACTTAAACTTGATTTGTTTCAAAACTGATGTTCAGTTACATCATTAAAAAGACTGGTGGCGACTCCAAATCATTGTGGGATTTTCCTGCGATAGTTAAGTTTCTTTTTAAAGGGATTTACTTGTCGTGCGAAAATCGAGGCCCACAACTATAAATCTACTATTTATTCTGGACTCTAATCATCACATTGACTATCATGTCAATATGTAGTATATTTCTCCATTACTCAATATGAAATGGAGTGTTACTAGTATCCTACTAATTCTATTTTATTTTCTAGAATTTATTGAGTTCAGATGACTCATTCTTGATTAGATCCAACGATCTTAATATTGAGTCATGGAAGTTTTATATTAAATTCTCTTTTGACAATTCATTGAGATTTTCATTAATCTCAGAATTTCTAAAGATTTAATTATCCTTCTTATCTCAACTCGGTATGCATTAACTTAACAGAACCAGATATGACAAAATCATAGTCAATGAATACACTAGACTTAGTCAACATTCACTTGTCGGATTCAAGCACAATCTTTAATTCGATCTTGCTTTTAATAAATCATTTGAGATGAAGATCTCCTTGATGTCAATGACATCTAAGACTTCTTAAAGGTGATCATTTTTGTAGGGATTTCTTAGAGTATGGCAACTTTAGAGGGAGAATCCTTATCAATCATGTTTTAAAATTCATCTAAGTTGTGTGGTAGAGCATGTTATTGTCATTTTACAAATGATGAACCACACTTGTCTCGACTTAAATTAACTCATATCAAACCTCCTGCTAGAAGGTTTGTCACTCTCTTAGAGATGACATTCATTAGTCATGATGCATGGCATTTTACAACCATAAAGGTTGGATTGACCTTTCATCCTTACTAAGAGGGTTTCACAACACTTTTTAAATGTTCAAAGACTTTTCATTTGTGTCAAGTGGTGATTTGACTCACAAATTCATATTGAGTCTTGAGAATGACACCAATTTCTAGAGTCATCTCATGAGATTGCACAGTCCAAACACAATGTATTGTTATATTGGGCTACTTGTTTTAAGAATAGCAAATATGTATCACTTATCGACCTATCTTAGGAATTTCTTAGTTTCTAGTAGAAATTAGTTCCTAGCTCTTAGCTCCTAGCTCTTAGCTCTTTAATTGAGCATATTATCTTAAGGACATCCTCGGGTATTTTAACATTGTTAGTTTTCTCACAAAGAACCGAACACATGATTTATTCTTTTATTTCTCAAACATAGTCTATTTTTCATCTATGGAGCAATTTGTTCCATATAAGCAACATGAATATGTTCTCAAGTGATCATATTTGCAATGTTATCCATGATTGCCAAAGTCGCTCGAAGGCTCAATGCATTTCCCACATTGCAACCTGAGCATGCATCAATGTATGCGGGTTTGTAGTTCTGCATGCATATGTTGTAATGACAATTTTCAAAAATGATATTTAAGGTTTATAAGCCAATTAAAATTGACTTGTAGACACTCAAAGAGAATATTAGGTTTTCCTTGCACTAATCCCCATTGAACCAAGTCAACTCTGTAGGAGTTGAACATCCACTGATTCGCTCTTATCATGGGAGTGAGATATATCTTCAAATTATTAGTTTTAGTGAGGGGTTAAAATTAACAATCAAGTTTGGTTAATTCAAGTATCAATTATAAATTATCATTGTGCTTGCATGATTTACAATTGTGAAACTTGATTCACCATTTGGTTGTGAATGACAAGCTTAGTTGCGAGTTGCATAATAGTCGTGGACTATAGTTCAGTTGCCAAAACCAATTTAGTCGTGGAGCATGGTTCAAGTGCGATACACCAGTTAGGGTTCAGCATTAGTATTAAATGAATGCCAAACCGACATTAAGAAGCACACCCTTGAGTTAGTAACCTACTTCATCTGTTTGGTCTTTTTTGTCATACCATCTTATCCATTTATCCAAAATGGATCCTCTCCTGCCGCTTATACCTATTAAGGTCCTGCCTAATATATGGAACTACACCATTGGAGGGAAAAAGTAATTTACAATTTTTGAAAGATGATTTTCACTTTTTCCCACCAATCATGTTATGCTACCTTTTAGACAGGACCATAACAGGTTATAAGCCGGTAGGAGAATATCTTTTTGGCATATCATCTTGTTTGAACATAATCAATTGAGAGTAGATCCTCTATTGCTAAGCACCCTTAACGCACTGCGTACATAATGCATCACATATCCCAAAAGTCAAATTTGGATGGGTTATTTACACTTTTTACAGTAAGTGTTGCACTGTAGACATTAATTTTAATGACAATAGAGGATCCTAAGTGTAATCTATTTTATTTGAATCTAATGTTGGCTAAAGGGTAATTTAGATTCACTTGATCATATAATTAGAACAAGGAAAGCCAAGTGTACTTGAGAAATAAAATTACAATAAATGTTGAATCTTTTGTGCATTAATTACCCCTTAACATGTCACTCCTGATCATTCTTCCTAATAAAGATAAATTTTGACAAAGCATTCAACTCCTCTCCCTTCTCATCAGGCATTAGCATTGTAATTAGATACAACAACAGTGTTATATTTGTGGCTTAGAGTATATTCTCATCCTCTCCACTTGAATCGGAAAGTAAAACAGCTTGTCTAAGCCTCCAAGTAATTGGAGGCTTGGAACTATTGGCCTCAAGAAGATCCTTTTGGAATGCCGACACTTCAAAATTCTTTAAGTGGTTGAAGAGTCATTATCTTAGTCCTCGGCACATTAGACCCATTATTAAGGCTTGAAAACCTTTTTGTTCTTTTTTCTTTCTTTTTTTTTTTTTTTTGTTAGATTTATTTATCTAATGTGAAGAGATATGAAAAATTTTGTTGCTTGTGTTGTAGCCAAAAATAACAAAAAAGTTTAGACCAAGAGAAGCCGTACTAATTGTTGGGAACGGTTTTGAAACAACTCAGATTTACTATGTCCAAATTTATCTAATTGAATAGACATCTTTGAGCCAAAATAAAAGTGGGACCCACAAGTTTTTTGAGGAGGGTCCACATGGGTTCATATTCACCTCAATGAGGAGAACACTGTTGTATAATTGGATACTCAAGACCATTAATGGGTGAATGAGTAATTGTCTCCAAAAGTGCCTAATTGATCACTGGTAAAAGTGTGGAATTTGATAGTCCCACATGGACTAGACAATAAAACTTTATGTGTCCATATACACTAATGTTGAACATAAGTTTAGGCCCCAAGGGACACCGCAGTTTTGTGGATGGGGGAGGACCTAGCCAACATGGGCCGGACCAATATTTAAACACAAACACACGTGCCAAACCGAACCGGATTGGGTTTAAGTCAAGTCAATAAGCCGATTAGACTATTTGATTCAAATCTTCCTTTGTGAAAGACTATTATATTTACTAGCTAACCAGTGAGTGCAATGTCTTGAACTGTTCAATCATTTGTGTAAACTAAGACAATAGAATTCACACAGCTCATTTCAGAATATAGTTTGATTCTCATGATTGTGTTCATTTTGGCATTGAACACCGCTTGGTTTCATGAGTGTTTTAGAGAATTTAGCTTTACAATTCTCATTTGAAGTAGTTCATTCACACTCACATAGGTAATTCTTATTAAGAATATCATGTCATACTCCACTTGGATTTCCAAGGTGTAAGAATTGTTAAAAACATAACTTACCCTAATCTTCGTTGTGGGTATCACTATTTCATCATAAGAGTGGGTAGGAGGAGTTTTCTCCATAGTGATCGTAGTTATACTACCAAGTCACACACTATTCGGTTATCCCTTTGAACCTAGATCTTAAGATCTCCAGTAAATTAGGTAGGGTTACTATTAAGGAGATTTTTTAAATATAGGCTTTAAACGCATTCCCCTCGATGCACAGTTTACTTGATCTCTTCTCAACCTTTATATAACAGATCTGTAATTTCACCTTCTTTATGAAATATTTCTATCTGAGATCAACTGCCTTACGGTATTGTATCTTTGATGAATATGTCACATTCATTAATTCTCAACCCCCATTTGACATCATTACATTGTCAAATTTTTCATGCCTCTTTTAGGTCATATCTCAACCCTTTTAAGGATAGGTACCACCACCTTACTAAGCACTCCCACCCTTTTAAGAATTTCCAGGAAGGTTTTTGACCTTACCATAATTCATGTGGTGTCTTTTAGTTTCCTTATGAGACATCTTGTTGAGAATATACTTTTTGGTAAGTCCATGCTTTCCCCCACAAATTTTGAGATAAACCAAAACATAACATTCATAATTTTCTTTAATGTTGTATTTTTTTTCATTTAGCAATTATGTTTTTCATGTATCCCTTATAAGGCGTCATAACTCAAGGAATCGACCAAGTTATTATTTGACCATACAACCACATAGTTATGTCTAAGTCCAATGTACCTGGATTTACCATTTTACATTGTATACCTGTGATAGTGTAGATTTACTATCACAATGCAAAGATATTAGTGGGCATTGGGCATTGGGCATTGGACTAGACCAACATGAAAAATAAATTCTTCAACCACTTCTTTTCTTTGCCTTTAGTTGCAAATGTCATAAACTTAGACTCTTCCTTCTAAAGTGCGTTATCTGGGTCTATTTCTTAGACCCCCAAGAAATCACAACCCCTCCTAGAGTGTATATCCATACACTCATGGACTCTGAATCTTTTAATTTGGAATTTCAACAAGCATCAATATACGCTTCCAAATATGAGGATTTCCAACAGATCATTACATAGTTTTCTTTAAGTATTCATATATTCGGCAAACTATATTCTAATAAAAGTAACAAGGTTTATAAGTGAATATACTTAAAAATCAAATAACAAAACTATGTTTGATCCAGTACAACATGGAAAACTAATCATAACCAATAATTTAGTCATTGTACTTTAGCCATTTACTAACTTGGTTACTCCTTTATAGTGATAAGCTTCATTTGTTCACACTCACATACATATAAGTGTACAATGACATGTATATGCTTTTCTTAATTGAGGTATTTCTAAATAATTTGGTCATCGTACTTTAGCCAAAGTAGAATATTGTCCAACATCTTAAGACATGAATTGGTGACAATGGTTCACCATGCCAGCGGTTAAAGAGCTACTATTTAGTAAGAAAGAGAGTACTTTGGAAAAGTTACTGTATAAGGAGAGGTAGCTTGTGGCTTTGAGCCTTCCTTTATGAAAGACTATCGGATTTACTAGCTGACCAATGAATGCGATATCTTGAACTGTTCAACCATTTGTGTAAACTAAGACAAAAGTACTCTTTATAGAGGAGTAACCAAGTTAGTATATGGCTAAAGTACAATGACCAAATTATTGGTTATGATTGGTTTTCCAAAAGTACTATCTCTTAGTGTCTACATGTGCATTTTCATTTGCATTTTAGTAAACTAACTTTCATTCATATAGAGGATTGTTGGGAATGGTTTTGAAACAACCTAAATTTATTGTGCTCAGATTCAAAATTTGACTAGATAGACAACTTTGAGCCAAAATAAAAGTGGGATCCACTAATTGTTTAATGTGGGTCCACAAGGGTTCATGTTCACCTCAATGAGGAGAATAATGTTTTATAGTTGGATGCTCAAAACCGTTTATGGGTGAATGAGAAATTGTCTCCAAAAGTGCATAGTTGATCACTGGTAAAATTGGTAAAAGTGTGGAATTTGAATAGTGCCATTTGGACTAGACTATAAAACTTTGTGTGTTCATATACACTAATGTTAAACATAAGTTTGGGCCCCAAGGGGCACCATTGTTTTGTAGATGGGGGAGAACCTAGCCAATATGGGCTGGGCCAATATTAAACACACGCGTCGAACAGAACTGGGCCGAGTTGGGTTAAATCAATAAGAAAAAATAAAATGATATTTTTATTACTATTTTTTATTTTTTTCTTTCTCCTAGATTCAGTTAGACCTGTGGAGGACATGTATTTATAGTTTTGCCCTTGTGGGGGTATATCCATTCGTAAGGATTTTACAGTTATGCCCTTTGTGATTGTTGGACCGAATAGACACACATGTGGTTATTAAATCACACCTATTGACACATGTATGTTCTATACAGACATGTAGGTGTCTCTTAAATCATCCCCTTTCACACATGTATGTTCCTTACGGATGTGTAGGTGGCTACTAAATTGCAACTCTTGTACATTTGTGTCTATTCGAACATCAAATGTTGTGTTCCTATGCCTGTTCCGAACAAACATGAAGAAGTCTATAAATAAGCGTCCCTCCTTCATTTATTCACTTAATTCAATTACTTAATTCCAAATTCAAAATTCATAGTGTTCTTTAGGCATCATAGAGGATGTCTGAATTAGGCATATAGAGAGCATGGTAGCGTGTTCGTGTTCTAAGAGAGAGAGTACAACACAAGTTTAATTCACCAGACACATAGATTGCAATGCTTCTTCTGTGTGTATAAATCATTGTATCTTGGGATGTAGACGTCCGTGATTATCATAAACACTAATGCAAAGGACAAAATTAGTTTTAAGGACATAGTATCAAACATTAGCATTGATCAATTTCGGGTATGATTTATTGTCAAATCGTCTAGTCAATTAAGTGGTTCTTTTCATTTTATTTTTAAGTATTTTGTTTATATGAAATAAATACTTGTTGTTTTATAGAATAATGCATAATTAGAATATAGTCTAACACTAATAATGTCATGCCCCGAATCCCACACTAGAAGGGCCATGAATTTTAGCACATGACATTAAACATTCATTTATTCTTAATTTGTAAATTCCATATAAATTTTTCACTCATTCTTTTCATTCATATGCAACGGAATTACATATCATAAATCATAACCATCTATATCCCATAATCAACTTGTAATAAAATTTTCATAATTTCATAAACCTGAAAATAATCCATAATCATGTCTTGGCATTCCCATTCACATGAAGTAATAGTCTGACATAAATTAAACCATCATCTAAAACATTAAATATCAAGCCTAAACCAAAATCCAATAATTTATCACATTCTTTTCAAATAAACTAAAATAAAATATTGAACTGAAATAAAGTAAAGTAAGGTCTCAATGTCTCATAGCATATATCCAATCTTCTAATTCTCCAATCATGTCTACCAACATCGCTATGCAACTATCTTCTCATCATTTGTGGTGCTAAATTTGGGGTGAGCTTGACAAACTCAGTGGGTAACAATAAACTAAAGACTAACAGATCAAGACTTTTACACAAATTAAAATGAAATAGATAGTTGCATAACTTTTAACAATATACAAAATTGAACAGTTACCTATAAAGCATATACTGAATTGAAAACATAAAAAGACAAAAACATATAGATGGTTTAAACAGAACAAAATAGGTGCATATAACTAAGCTGAACAAAAGAAAACATGTAAAACAGATACATAAGCTAATACAATAAAATAGGGGATCTAATCATCACCCTCGTGATATTCCGAGCCCTCAGGCCCAACTCTCTCTACATGGCCCTCCTCAGCATCAGCTCAATCACCCTTCCCGTGATCTCCCACAAACTCCTCATCTCCATCAACATTTCCCTCACCTTGGGCTGCCCCGTTCTCATCAAACGCATCCTCAAACTCTGCCGATGGTTATTCAGATGTGCTATCACTAGCATATTCAAGGACCAACAGGTCTTCCAGAGTTGAGACTCTGGCCACCACTAATTTTAGGTTGTCGTTATGCCTCTTCTGATTGCGCACAACCCTCGACAACTTCTTGAGAATAGTGTACAAAAGAGACATCATGGTGGCCTTTGTGGAAGCCAATGCAGCCTTGGCTGGGTTCAGTTTGGCCCCCTTTCTCTTGGGGTCAGTGACTTTCTTGACTAGGGGCATCCTCAATAAACTCCCTATCATGAAGGGAGGATTGGAGTGCTTCATGGGTGCAGACACTCGAAAAGGCACTTTCTGTGCTGCTATGATCTTGGTGATGAGAACCGGGAATGAGATGCTTCCCATGGAGTGCTTGGCCTTGGTAGTATTTAACATCACGTAACATATGACTATGGGGAGATCAATCTTAGGTCCCTCAATAATGTTGTCAATGAGGTAGGATGTCTGGAGGGTGAGATCATTCTGGTGGGTCGTCAGAATGAACTTGTAGGAGAACACACGCCCGAAGAACTTGACTAAGGGCTTGTAGAGACGGTGAGGGAGCTTTATGCCCCAACTGATGTGCTTAATGCAAAGACGGTCAGTCATCAAGGTGTTCTCTATTGGGGAGAGCTTGCTAGGGAATGAAATCCCTTCAAGTTCTCGTGGAATCCGAAGAAGTTTAGTGATATAGTCGGGATTCACAGAAATAGGGCAACCGTAGACTGTGGAGTAAAAGGAGTTGTCCCAGTTGTTCTCTCCGAAGACATTGAGTAGAAGATTCAGACCTCCTTGTCCTGGAGATTGAAGAATGGGAGCCACCCACGAGCACGCATCTGCTCGTGTACCTCCATGGTGCGAAGCACCTCCACGTCTATGTTTTGTTCCATTATGAACTGGCGTTTTGAGAATATCATCTTGAATGCCTCCAAAGCCTTTTTGTCATGAAATGGAGAGAGAGACCCTCTTCCTTGTGCCCTTTGGTTCTCTTCCTCTTTGGAGAACCATCCTCTATAGGTCGCTTCCCTTTGTCTGTAGCAGAAGGGGGTGGAGTTGCCTTAGACGCACCTCCCTTAGACAATTTGGATGCCCTAGTTGGTAGCTTCTTCTGAACCATTGTGGATTAGTGAGAAGAAAGAGGGAAAACTACAAATTTATAAAGGAGAGGGAGATCAAACGTTTGAGAGAGAGAGAGACATGAGGAATGAATACACCAAGACGTTGGGAAGCTCTATCGACTGAGGGAGCTTAAACGCTTCATCTATGGTGAATGTACCAGAGAAAAACGTGGTTTGGGGGCTTTAAATGAGTTTTGAGTTCATTTATGAAAATTTTGACAAAACTACCATTATGATCGATCATGGGGTTTGTGACTGATCATGCTTCGTGACCGATCACAAACCTTGTGATCGATCACACATGCTATACTTTCCCAAATACAGCTCATGTGTGTTGGGAGTCGGGGCCACTCCTGGTTTATGTGCTTGGTCACTTCTAGTGGACCCTAAGCACTTGAGTATGAGTCTTAGGGACTCATCTCATGTCACACAACCCTATAGCACTCCTTAGATATTCAAACCTCCTTGAATCAAGGGGTTTTGTTAGAATATCTGCCAACTGGTCTTCTATTTTCACATGATCTAAGGACGTCACTTTCTCCTCCACCAATTTCCTGATAAAGTTGATGCCTAATGTCTATGTGTTTGGTCCTTGAGGGTTGAACCGGGTTCTTGGAAATGTCAATCACACTCTTGTTGTCAATGAACAAGCTCATTATTTCTTGTGACAACTCATGATCTCTGAGCATTTTCTTTATCCAGAGAAGTTGAGTGCATCCACTACCAATTGCAATATACTCAGCTTTTGTAGTTGACAGAGAAATGGAGTTTCTCTTCTTGCTATGCCAAGAAACAAGATTGTTGCCAACATAAAGGTAACCTCTACTCATGCTTTTGCGATTCTCCACATCACCTACCCAATCCGCATCTGAGTATCCCATAATCTTAGATGTGGTGTCAAAAGGATACCACAACCTAAACTTCGTAGTCCTATGGACATACAGAACAATCCTCTTAGTTGCCTTTAGATGTGACTCTTTAGGTGCAACTTGATATCTAGCACAAGCACCTACACTGAATGTGATGTCTATTGGAAGTTAAGTAGAGCAAGCTCCCAATGATGCTCCTATAGTAGGTGAAATCAACCTCGGCTCCCTCGAGGTCTTTAATGATCTTGTCACTTGTGCTAATGGGTGTGCTAGCCATTTTAGATTCCTATAATCCAAACTTGGAGACTAGGTCTTTTGTAAATTTGGTTTGGTTTAAGAAAATTTCATACTTAGTTTGCTTCATTTCAAGACCTAGGAAAAACCTTAGATCTCCTTCCATACTCATCTCAAATTCTGATTTCATGGTTTAGGCAAAACCATGAAATATCTCCTCATTGGTTGATCCAAAAATGATGTCATCAACATATATTTGAGCTATGAGAATATGACCATTTTGTTTCTTTACGAAGAGTTTCTTGTCCACACTTCCTCGATCAAAATTGTGTTTAAGAAGAAACTTTGTGAGTCTTTCATACCAAGTTCTAGGGGCTTGTTTAAGACCATACAAAGCCTTCTTAAGTTGGTATACATAATTTGGCAAGTGAGGGGGACAAATCCCTTAGCCTGCTTAACGTATACTTCCTCTTAGAGTATTCTATTTAGAAATGCACTCTTGATGATATAGCTGAATTTCAAATAGCATGCTATGGATAAGAGGATCTTAATGGATTCCAACCTTGGAACATGGGCAAATGTTTTCTCAAAATCAATGCCTTCAATCTGGGCATACCCCTTTGCAACTAGCCTTACCTTGTTCCTAGTCACTGTACCATGTTCATCATGTTTGTTCTTGAAAATCCATTTGGTACCAATGATATTCTTGTCACTAGTCCTTTCTATGAAAAACCATACATCATTCCTCTGAAATTGATTTAGTACCTCTTACATGGCTAAAATTCAATCCGGATCATTTAGAGCCTCTTTAACTCTCCTTGGCTCTATCTTGGAGGTGAAGCAGAAATGACTAAGAATGTTTTCAATTTGTCTCCTTGTCTTCACTCCAATGTTAGGATCACCAATGATGTCTCCCCATGACAAACCTTTGGTGAGCCTTTTGTCATTGGGTTGAAGTTGGATCTCCTTAACTTCTTTCTTGGAGCTTGATGAAGAAGAGTGCTCTTCTTGATCTTCTTGGGATTTTTTAATCTCCACTTGAGATGAGCTCTCATCTTCATAATCAGACAACACTACTGACACTTTTCCATGCTCATATGTTATCTCAAAGTCATCTACTATCGCATTGATTGACTTCTCCACCAAACGAGTCCTAATGTTGTAAACACGGTAGGCTCTACTAGTTGTGGAGTACCCCAAGAGCATGGCCATATCGCTATTCTCATCAAACTTTCCTAAATGTTTTCTATCCTGAATAATATAACAAGTCCTGCCAAATACTTTAAAGTATTTAACAGTTGGTTTCTTGCCACTCCACAACTCATATGGAGTTTTGGATGTACCCGGTCTAAGATAGACTCGGTTAGAGACATAGCATGCCTAATTGCCTCAGCTCAAAACCTCTTGGTTATGTTTTTGCTTGACAATATTGTTGTAGCCATGTTTAGAAGAGTTCTATTCTTCCTTTCAGCCACCCCATTTTGTTGAGGAGTTTTGGGGGCTGAAAACTCGTGTTTCACACCAAACTCTTCACACCAAC
>JAOXJP010226200.1:0-11531 GCA_025762735.1 Platanus orientalis | reverse complement strand
CATCCCTCCCTCTCTGTTGCGCGATGTAGTTGTGGGTTTCACAATTGCATACCTCTTCACTATGAATTGTTATTCATCGCCTGGATGCCCTAATGGGTGATCTTTTTTTGTAGTTTTTGTAAAGGAGAGCTCAAGTTGATGGTGTTGGTGTTCTTCGCCCACGTAAACTATACAAAATAGAGCACCACACCCGATATCTTCTTCGGTGAATAGTCCTCCATTTGAGTCATAATCTCTCTCTCTCTGCTCAAACAATTCTTAATTTCTCTGTTTTATAATTAAAGAGAATGAAACCTTTCTAAATAGAGGCTGGGAATATAATAATGGCCAAAAGGTTTGAATCAAGTTGAATGCTACCAACCAAAAATGAAAACAGATTCAACCAAAAACCGTCATGCTCATGGTGTCTTGAGGGTCATCGAACCCCTCCTCTCCATCTCCATCTCCCTCCCTTTGTCTCTTGTTTTGTGAATACAGAATACAACCCATCGTAGCATCATTGAAGAGACTAGGGATCTGTCTCTTTTAAAGTTTGTTTATTATAATACCCCTAAACTAACTTATGATTTATCAAAAACCCTTATAACCTTGATGCTTTTAATGTAACAAGGAATATATATATTCAAAAAAAAATCAGACAGATTTTTTTCGAAGTGGATGAAGGTACATCCATATTTGATTCGTTTATCAATGGATATTTACTTTTCGAATCGAATATAGATGAATCCATATTTTCTTTTTTCAAACCAAACACGAATTAGTTATCGAATAAAAATCGGATAGTTGACAGCCCTACTTAGAGATAACATGTACTTGTTTTCCTAACTGAACTTTACACCACCTATTCTTGGAAGACACTCCACCTCAAACCTAAATAAAATAACTTGTTTTCTATTACCACAAACAACCATTGGCCTTAAAGAACCACTACCAATATTCACCATCAAATCAGTCTGGTATTGACTACATTTGATTTGATCATGATATGGCTAACACACATGTGAATCAATCTCAAGTTAATTTGTCCAGTCAAATCTAAATAAGGACCTAAATCCATCTATTTTAACCGTAGAAATGATTTCACTATTGTTTGTTATCGAGGAAACCTATAACACATGTTTTTGCTCAAACTAGAAAAAAGACCATGCATAAGCACTTGTTATTCTATAAGCCCTATTTTCAACTCTCTATTAAGGTTAAAAGAATATCATTAGTCATTATATCTTCCATCAGGATAATATAACTATCACATTTTTCTTCTTTCATTAGGACCAAATAGCCGTATATGATTGTCTTCACCTACAATTGGATACGTGCAAAACATAATGCCCAACTGGCCTAGTGATATTAGATTTCTTTGCATCTTTAGGACATTTCCCACACTACCTAAAATATAAATCGATCCATCAAACATCTCAATTTTTAACATCCCAACACTCATTACATTACAAGTGAACCTATAACCTAAGGAGACAATACTTTCCTTCTCTTGGAATGTATCAAAATATTCTTTCATATAACTTATATGAACATAATTTCATAAATTTAATATCCTCTCACCATAAAAATAAGTACATATACCCTTAAAGATTGTGAGAACATCTCCAATGTATTTCCCATATTTCTCTGCAAATGTTGTATAAGGATTATTACATTTCTTCTTGTCTAAACATTATGGACAATCCTTGTTAATGTAATTATTTTTTTACATGTTTCATTACAAGGAAAACACAACACTTTTGCCTTTACTTTAAACTTGGACTAGATCCCCTCACAGATGGCATTCTATTTCTTCTTAATCTCATTAATTATAATTGATGTTATGATGTCCTCTAAGCTTTTTATAATTGTTCTTGAATACATTGTCATTAAGTTGTTGAAAGAATTCAAAATTGATTTAAGAAGCAATAAGGCATTTTCTTCTTCTTTCACTTTGACATGAACCTTGAATAGTTAATCTAAGATCTAGTTGAATGCATTTAAGTATTTTAATAGATTCACACCTTCTTCCATATTTAGCACATACAATTGTTACATAAGATAAAGCTTGTTGATGAAATTCTTTCTTATGTAAAATTTCTCCAACTTCTCCCATAATATTGGCGTCAACTCCTCATTCATGATGTTAAAAATATGGCATATGCAAGACAAGTTAAATTGAGCTATTTTTTTCATCTCTATGTCATGCTACTCAGTATACTCCATCTACATGAACTTGCATTTATTTTCTTGAAACTCTTTGTACAAGACATGTTGTACTATCAAATCCTTTACTTATTTTTTGCAAAAAAAATAACACTATGCCCCTTCCATCAAAATTCTCCATAATTAAAGAATTGACTGATGGAACATTTCATTAATATCATGAATTGACCCACAAACTTCAAGAATTTATCCATATAAATAGTTTTTTTATTCACTGATTCTTCTTTTTCTCCCAGACAGGAACCAAAAGCTCTAATACCTATTGTTGGCATAGTAAAAACAAGCCTGACATGCCACATGATGGAATATGGGTTAAGCCGCTCACAAATACTGAAATAAACAATAGTCAATAACAAAATAATGACGCACATGCACAAGACATGGATTTTATGTGGTTTAGGTCTTTTGCTTACATCCATGGGCGTTATAATTCTTTACTATAAACCAGAGAATACAAGTTACTACAAAATAGATTCTACATTTTCTAAGATCATCTCAATCCTCAAGAAAACTCAAGAACTTGTTAGACCCGTAATTATCTCTAAATAATTATGAACTATCTTTTCACATTTTTTTTCACAACCCAGAGAAGAGCCTGCTTTTTTAGTACAAAGAAATTCATTCTCTTTTTTGTTTTGTTTTGTTCAAGGGTAAAAACCTTACAAAACACCTCAAGTCTACTCCCTTTCTCTCTTAAGATTCTCTTTGATCTAAAAGTCATGAATTCTCACGTCCCTACTCCATAACGTACAAGACACTTCTAATTAAAAACAATTATAAATTGGAAGTTTAAATCTCATATATCAAATTGGTCACCAATCCAACAAATGAGAAAGAAGACAAGGCACGGTTTACCCAAAGCATAGAATCAGAGATGATGTGTGTGTAGCAACCATTCTTCAATCTAATTTGCTGAGGTCTTCCTTAACTTCACAATTATTGTGTGATATGATGTGCAATGAAAATGAGTAAGATAACAAAAGAGATTCAACACATTTTTTAAAATCTTCTTTGATTTTTGATAGGTTGGACCCACTGCCACATCAGCAACCTCGCACTACCACTAGTGGGGACAGACATCAATGCAATCTATTGTGGAATTGTTGAACATGGGGTTTTAAATCCTGACCTCTTTGAAAGGCATTTTGGTTTTTTAAAACTTAAGTCGAGATAATAGGTGATCAGCGCTATTGTTTTACCATTAAAAATAGATGTTTTAAATGTATATTCTTAAGAGAGAGAAAATAGATCCCCTATCCACATGATCATGACCTTATTGGCAATATATATAGATAGATCCCTTCTAGCTACATACATTTACTTCATTCTCTCTCATAAATTATCTCACCCCTCCCTCTTCATCTCATAACCTCTAAAATACCTCTCCCATCCCTAAAGTCCTTCCCCGACATAACTGTCTATTTAAATTTAATTTAATTCAAACGGCATCTTACAACAATTAAAAAAAAATGTTTCTTTAGTTCACAAGAATTCAGTACATGATGTGCTGCGGATTTGGTACACCCCCTTAACAAATGCCTATGGTCCACCCACAACCAGTGGCAGATATGTCACGTTGAAAAAGTGATTTACACTTTTTGGGGGTGGATTTTCATTTTTTTGACGTGACGTGTCTGGTGCTGGTTGCAGGTGGAACGTAGGCATTCGTTAAAGGGGCATACCAAATCCCCTTGGCACACGATGCCTTAGTCCCTTGATTATTCGCACAACCCATTTTCTTTAATATTTTTCTATTTTATTAGTCCATTAAATCTTTCTCAAATCCTCTTTCCTATGCCTACTTATTTCTCTCACGCCTTTCCTCTATAACTTCCTAATTAATTTATTTCACCCAATCTGTATCCCTTCTTACTTTATTTTGCCCTTTAATTCTCTCTCACATCCTTTTTTCTATTTTAACTATCTTATCTCTATATCTTTACACATGCCTATTTATCTCTCACACCCTCCCTTATAATTTCGTATTTTATCTTACCCAATCTCTATTCCTTTATATTTCTCTTTGTCTACACATGTCTATTTATTTCTTTCTTGTAAATTTAATCTTTTTATTTTCTTAGATTGTTTTATTTAAATTGAATCTAACCAATCCCTCTAATCTAATCTACATTTCTATTTATCCTCTTATCTAATTTAATATTTTCTATATCTAATCATACTATCAATTTTTTTTTTATTTTTTCTTTGTTGTTTGGTAATATATAATATTCTCTATAACCCTAAAATTTATCTTAAATTTTAATGTTTAAATGTTTTCTCCTCACTCCTAAATTTATTCTCTCTTTATATCCTTAAATTTTTTGTTTTATTATAATTTAATGTAATTATACCGATTTATATCTATTTAATATCATAATCGATTTCCTATTAATTTATTAATTGTATTAAATGGATTAAAATTTTCATATTTTTCTCTAAGATTTTTATGTACTTTTATATATATATATATATATATATATATATATATATGTAGATGAAATTAAATTACTTACCTATGTGTGCACGGATTCATTCCTTAGTTCTTCAAAGAGTAAGAAGAAATGCTAATTCAATATAGATTTAATGCACATATAGATAACCCATGTAAAGGTCTCTACCCGTGCGTTGCCTTTATACACATTAAATGTGTAGCACTTCTAAGAAGAGGACGTATAACAAGACACAAGTCACACAAGTGTTGTTATCCCACGAAAAATAAAAATAAAAACAAGACACAATTGTTGAGCCTTTACACTAGTTTATTTAATCTATAAAACTCACTCCACTATATGTGGACAATTTGTAAGGAAGTAAAGTATACCTCGTGAGCATTTCATATAAAGTTTGAAAAGAGCTTAAAACATAATCTGATCACTGATCATACTTATTTAAAATCTTAAAAATATCTTCTACAGTAAAAAGATATTGTGAGCTTAAAGATGCCTCATTATACACTTAAGACAAATAATTATAATAATTAATTTTTTTACTCAATTTAAAGATTGTGATTTTCTTTCTTTTATCAGTATTTTTTTTTTGGTTCACATTCCAGAAAGGAAATAGTCTATACAGTTTGAAATCCTCTACAGTTTAAAATTAAAGTGTAGAGGATTTGGCCTCCCCACGAGTACCATCCAGGTGCACGGGCAACAAAGCTGAACAGGTTCAAACTGTTGACCAGAAAGCTTCAAAGAGCTGTCAGAAGAAAGTACATGAAAGGTCCCCCCAGGCTTTTCTGACTGGAAGTTTGCGAGCCCAAAGGTCCAAAGTGTCAGCCTTCCAAATTTCCCTCTCTTCTTAGGGCCTTGCGCCCACTGGAGTGGGGAGGGTTCACCGTTCACAGCATCTCTTGTCTGATTTGATTGTCTGTTTACACAAATTCATGATACTTAAACCAAATATGAATCATGTCTATCTGATTCCATTAAATGTTTGTTTGTTTAAGAAAATATCTAATTATAACAGTAAAAAACTGAATACGGAACTATATAAATCCAATTTAGCTAAATATTTTTTTTTCCAATCCGGTTAAATGTCCATACTTGTTTATATTATATAATCCTTTTATATATTATATCTTTTATATGTAATGACTTGTTATAAAATTAATAATATATTATAATATTATAGATTATGTTACAGTATAGAATATATAAATATTTTTAACATTAACTGATAGGCATAAAACCAGGGACCCAAGGAACCTGTGAGTATCAAACGCCATCATCCAGGACAACCCAACCGATATATCTTCGGAATGACTGTAATGTATACCAAAGGAGGTCATACTGTAAAAGACACCTAGAAAGCAGGCAAACAGCTATGAATGAAAAAACCAAAGATGTAACCCGCAGGACAAGAGTACCATAACAGCCTGAGGATCCTGGTCAAATCAGACTCTTGCAATCTTGTCCACCGCTTGAGCAAGTGATGAAGGACCAGAAATCCAAGATATCTTGAGCAACGAACACTATGAAAAATAGATCTACCTAGACAAATGTAAGAATAACTTTCTTGACAAATCTATCCCCTTTGGGTTAATATTCGACACTAGCTTGATCGTCAAAGAACAATTTACCGGTACTCAGCTGGCACCTCTGTGTTTTATCTTTTGGAAGACCATCAGATCTAAGGATCACCATACATTATTCATCTGATAACACTCGGATTAGATCAGACTTTTTCTGACGTCATCATTAACCCTAACTCATTATATATATATATATATATATATATATATATTCATTTTTAGATGTTTAACTAATTGAACGAATATGTAGATAGACAACTCTGATTCTTTCGTTCGTTTAAAAATTATCAGATGAACGGGCATCCAGTTCAATTACGCCATGTATCAAACTTGACCAGATCCTCTCCTGCCACCTATGACGGGATGAAATCACCTACGACAGCAATAGCAATAAATGAGCCGAATTTTTACAGCGGGAAACATAAGAGGTGGGGCCCCACCCAAAAGTGCATGGCCCCATCCCTCCTATTTCAAGCCAAAAAAATTCGGTGCTCTGTTGGTGATGCGCTCCCACTTATACATGAGCTGCTACAATCTTATATAACAGGTGGCAAGACACTATTGGAGGAAAAAAAAAAGTAAATTACAATGTTAGAAAAAGTGCAATTCACTTTTGACCGTCAATCATCCCCTGCCACGAGATTAACAAGTCATAGGCTGGCAGGAGATCCTTTTACCAGGACACGTTTCAATCACTAATTGGTAATGATGTGATATCTGTCCATATAGAATGGAGATGATTCAACGCAGTCCCATCCGAATTCATATCTCCCATCCCTTGGAAGGCAAGCGTTTTCGTTTTGGAAGACCCAGCGGGGACGCCAAAACCTTCAATAGCCGGTCACCGCCCAAAATATAATGCTACAGCTCCCAACAGTTCCTACGTCCTCCCTCAATATCTTCTTTGGTCCCTCTCCTCTTTCCATAAATTCAATGCTACCACCACCTCCACCTCCACCTCCACCTCCACCTCCGCCCTTGTTGCTTGTTACATCTTTACCCTTCACGGTTCTGCTCTTCTGGTTATGTTAGCTGCCAAAAACGAGATCCTCCAGAGCCTAAGCTCTTTACCAGCTCTGGGCTTCCCTCGCCTCAGGTTCTTCCGTCACCGGCGACTGAGGTAAACAACGAAGAGATGGTGAAAGTGTATTAGAGGTAGATTTCCTTTTTCTTTTCTCTTAACAAAGAATCATGCCAACTTCTTCCAAGAGCCGGCGGCGAGGTCACGGACATAGAGGTAAGACGGGAAGATTGGCGGAAAAATCAGCGTCCTTTCACGGCCAGAGTCTTGCGAGGCGGGCGGAGATTCGGCGTCCAAAAACCCTACCGGACCTTCTTTCCTGCGGGAACCCCGCCGGGATGTTTCCTGAGATGCCGGCGAGGCTGACGAAGTTGCTTGTGAACGTGACGGTACAGAGAAGCCTGGGAGCCGTACAGGTGGTGATGGCTCCGGAATCGACGGTGGGGGAACTGGTGGCGGTGGCTGTACGATTGTACTCGAAGGAGGGGAGAAGACCCTTCCTACCTACCACCGATCCGTCAGAATTTCACCTCCACTATTCGCAGTTCAGCTTAGAAAGTAAGCAATCGAAACTTTATCTATGAAGCTATATGATTGTAGCAAGTTTAAGTCGTGCGAGCTGTGGAAAATTGAATAAATGGAAATAGTGATTTATTATTAATCATTGATTTCTGGTGGTGGGTTCATTAATTAATTTATTGGGGGAAGCAGGTCTGGATCGAGAGGAGAAGCTGATAACACTGGGATCGAGGAACTTCTTTCTATGCCCGGTGAAGCCAACCGGAACAGATGTGATGACGACGTCGCCGTCATCGTCACGTTTCAACCAATCTCACAAGTTTTCCAAAATTGCTATTCCTTTTCTCGGGTTCATGGATTTCTTGCTCTAGAGAGAGAGAGAGAGAGAGAGAGAGAGAGAGAGAGAGAGAGAGGTTTCTGTGATTTAGAAAGGGTGCAACTTGCAAGCAACTTGTGGTTCGATTACGTAGGTCTATGGTTCAGTACGCTGCCATGTAACAGCAACTCCTTAGATTTCTCAGCCTTCTTTCTTTTTCTCTTTTTTTAGAAAAAAAAAAAAATTGTGAATATGGTGAGCTGCTTGTAAATTGGTTGGAGAAGTGGGCTATCTTAATCATATACTATTTTTATATATTGTCCCAATGGGAGTGCCTTCTTGTGGTTAAGGATATAAGAAACTCTCCCTCGGAGAGGTCAGGGCTTCAAGTCCTCCGGGCAGCATATCCAATGGATTGGGTTGATGATTGCCACTCCCTGCCAGTGTTAGTGCGGGTTCACCCTGTGTGACAGCATCAAGCCCAAGTAGTCTTAAAAATAATAATAATAAAAATAAAAGATATTAGAAAAAGATGTGTTATGGCCACAGTTTTGATCATTTTATCCCTGTAAGCACCACGTGTTAGCCTGTAAACCCACAACGTTATTGCGTACTGGCTGTGGGTACGGAGGATCTGTTACGGGTTGCAGTTGGGTGAAATTTGTTGGAGGGCTTTTTTTTTTGACAAAAAGAAGATTCATTTAACATCATTGCATACAATTTTCTCATAACATTATTTAGAGCCGCCTAATCAAACTTGCCAATCTACTTTGATAAAAGGCAATGTTAAAAACAAAAAATCTTTGATAAAAGGTCTTACAATCCATTACTCTCCTTAGGATACACCCAAATTTGGAGGGAGGATTGTGGCCGCTCCCTTAAAAATCCCTAACGTCCACTCCCCGTCAAGAGGTGGACACATCAAGCATCAAAACGTGATTTACATTTTTTTTTTTTTTTCTTGGGGGGGAAGGAGAGGGGAGGGGCACACATCAATTGTTGGCACTGATATGCCCGCCTTCTAACAGGAAGTAGAGGTTAGTGCTAGTTAAAAGGGAGCGGACACAATCCTCTTTGTCAAATTTGTGTCCCCATGTCCCTGCACCACAAACTAACACATGATGGTTTTTTGAATTTTGTGTCCCTTTTAAATAGGGAAGAATCAGGGGTGGAGGTAGGATTTTCTAAGTAATAGGGGCAAATAAAAATATGTATAAATATACTAAAATGCATATCATTTACTGTAAGAAATAATTTTCATTGAAAAGTCATTTGCAACTTTGCATCATTCGGTTGCAGAAAATTATTATCCACTAAAATTTCATAGACAATTATAGTGGCAATTGTCCATGACAAGGCCTCCTAGTTTGGAAGTGTTGGATTATCTTCTCATTATTGATGGTATTAAAGACATATTTCTCAATATAAGTGATTAAACAATCTTTCATTCAATCATCTCCCACGTATACCTTTAACTCAACACGAATGTTTGGATTGACTCCTATAATCATATGTCATTTACTCAAAACAACATCTAACCCACCAACACGAATTGTCATGCCTACTTCCGCATCCTGCATAAAGGATCGGCCCTCATCCATGGGTTTAAATCATCTTCAATATTTGAATGGTACCAACTAGTGCATATCATGCCAGTACAATTAATAAGTGACATGATGCATGACAAATGGTGTATTAACCGAGCTCACATCATCTTTGCTTTAACTAGACAAATACCACACCAATCTCCGCTCAAGATGTGGCCAATGCCTAACAAAGGGTATATTGTAATAGATACTATTTATTTATTGTATATTTACTGTAATACCCTCCTTTGATCCATAAGTATTAACCTAAACACCTTTGTTAGGCCACATTTTAGGCACTGATTGGTAGTAGTGTGATATCTATCCATTTTAGACTGGACATGATTCAAAATCCTATTGACAAAAAAATATGGGTTATTAGTAGATATAACTGTAAATGCACAATAAATATTTACATGTGTATTTATTAATACACCCTTTGTCAAATAGTATTACTTCCTAAGCAGAAACTAGTGTGTTACTTGTCCATTCAAACTAGAGATGATGTGAACCCTTTGTCCATCACCTTGTAATAGATAGTTGTTGTTCGAAATATCATTTTAGATCTTTCGTTTCTTTCCCTTCTTATATTCAAATCTAACAATAATGCGTCTCCATGATTGTTCATAAAATCAATCAACATTCCAATCTCGTATCAAAGTGTTGTTGCATTTGGATCTCTAATTCTCCTTGGTCTTTAATTTGTTTTTCTTATTCGATCTAATAAGTTCCGTCATGAATTAAGGTTGCATTTATGTGTTAGACAAGGAAGCAACTAGACTTCTATTAATGAAAAGAATGAAGCAAATGTTCTATCCAGGATTTTGGTGTCTAGGACCGTGGGGATCACAAGTGGAAGAAAATGGACTGAAATTTGGGTGGGTTAAAAGAAACTTCAAATTGTTGTCCATTTTCTCTATGTTTCATGTCCACAATCATGGACACCAATTCTTGGACAAAACATCTATACAAACAATCATTCTTCAAAAAATCCTTTAAAAAGAAAAGGAAAATAAGATATTGTAACTACACGATTGGGAAAAACCTCGGTTTAAAGAAAATAAAAAATATATTTTATTTATATCATTGAAAGTAAGTGACGTTTAAGCAAGGAAGAAGAACGATGTTTGTGTTAACATAGACCTTGTAAGCATGTCATTGATTGACACATGATGTGTTTTTTCATTTGGTGTTTGTTTTTTACCACCTACTTTTTCAATTCAACACTTGTTTAGACAATTTTACCTCCAACACAATTTGTGTCAGATTATAATTCATCATAGACACTACAAATTAAGACCATTTCACCACAGAACGTTTACTGGGTTTTTTTTTTTAAAGCTCTAATTTGATTAACATGTTTTTTTGAAGTGGCCAAACTTCTTTCTCTAGCTTATCAAGTACTTTTTCTGTGTTAACACAGGCCTATGTATGAGTGTCATTGATTGACACATGATGTGTTTTTGAATTTAGAGTTTTTTTTTTTTTTTAACACCTGAACACTTTTTGAACCCCCCAACACAACATGTGTTAACTTATAATTCACCATAAACACTACAAACACTTTGTCATCATAGAACATTTTCTTCCTTTGTTAAATAAACATATATCGTCCTTCATATATTTAATTAAGTATTGTTGGCTTAAAAATGGTTTACGGGCATGCCAGTACCATGTGGATGCAAAATTTGGTATTTCCTATGACCCTAGGCGTTGAAACAAACAATAGGCAGACTGAAAAGAGCTTTTCAGTCGTATATCCAACTACTAATTTGAATAAAATCAGGCGATTTGAGAATGTGAAGGTACTTTGTTCCCAATGAATTCTTTTTGTCTTGTTAGAACAAGGACTTC
>JAOXJP010226199.1:0-11531 GCA_025762735.1 Platanus orientalis | reverse complement strand
GTGGAGGGTCAAAATGGAAAACCAATTTTCTACCTTTAGATTACCCACATCAATAGACTATAGTTATCTTGTCTATGTAAATTCGTATTAATTTTGTTTTAATAGATATTTACTATTCAATATGAATAAGGAGAAAAAATAGCTCCTTTTACCGAATGGCAAGAGGCTAGTTGGCTCAAACTTGCTATACTTCTTTGGCACATGGTAAGAGACAATTGGGTTAAAACTTTCCATACAAAATTCGGGGGGGTGGGGTGCGATATCCTCTGCGCCGCCCCCCTTTGCGATGCTTGGGAGCCGAGACAAAGGGAGAGAATCAATTCACTTTTTGGGGGTGAAGTGACAACTCCAAAAGTGAATTGATCCCCCCCCCCTCTGGCTTGGCCCTCGTGCGTCATAGAGGTTATCAGGCCGACCTATTCTGCCTGCCACCTCAAGTGTCCCTAATCGGATTCCAAGCCTATAATGTCTAAATAGGTTAGGTAGCCTTTTTTTTTTTTTTAACAAGGTCACATCTTACATACTAATTATTTAAAAATTGCGGATTTCCTCCCCTCAGGATTTGGTGTGCCCCCGTAAATGAGAACACATCATGTCAAAAAGGGATTTAACCCCACCCCCCCAAACCCCGCCTTCAAAAAAAAAAAAAAAATGTAAATCACTTCTGGACCTAATGTCTCCCTACATGTACAGGGATTTTAGTGGAGAGTCGATTGTATCCGCTCCTCTTAACAAACGCTCGTCTCTGCTCCATGTCAGGGGGCGGGCACATCAGCACCGACAAGTGAAATGCACCCTCCCAAAAAGTAAAAGTCACTTGTCAGCGTTGATGTGCCCGTCCCCTGACATGGGGCAAAGAGGAGCGTTTGTTAAGAGGAGCGGATACAATTCACTCTCATTTTAGTGACACTTTAGGGGATGCACCAAATCCTAGCTGGATTTCCTCTTGGGAAAAAGAAGCTGACTATCCTCCCGTGCCAAAGGCTGATTGACATGTGTCTAAAAAAATGAAAAAAAATCTGTTGCAAGAATTGTTGAATGCTTTTTCGTTTTGTTCCTAGACTTTTTTTTACAAGCATAAAGGATTGTGTCCACCTCCTTTAAGAATGCTAACCTCCCTTGGGCATTAGAGGGTGAACACATCAGTGCCAAAAAGTGATAAGCACCCTAAAAAAAAAAAAGTATAAATCACTTTTTTACACTGATGTATCCACCCTTGACACCCAACAGAGGTTAACTTTTTTAAGGGGAGCAAACACAATCCTTCCTCTTTACGAGAGGAAATCCACTCTCTATTTAAATCATAAAAAAGGACGTGTGTGGCAAAAATATCCACCTATAAAAGAGTCTCTAAAGTCACAAGTCACGGCATCTCTCTTAACTTTGTTCATTTTTTTTTTTTATTGATCTGAGTCCAATGGAGGATAGTATTTGTTCTGATATGTGATGTTTGGTCCTCTTCTCCTCGTTTAGATTAGGGATGACTTGGATTTTGATGTAATTATCTACAACGCCCCCTCCATAACGCACAAGAACCGAGGCAGGAGGGAATGAATTCACTTTTAGAGATATCACCTTACCCCCAAAAAGTGAATTGATTCCCCCCTCTTTCTCGGCTCCTGAGCGTCGCAGAGGGAGGCGGGGCAGACGATACCATCCCTTTTTAGTTAATGCTATTTTTTTGTTTGTGCTTGAAAAAAAAAAAATTGATTACTATATGAGGATTACTTTGACCTTTATAAAAAGCATAAGCATACTTTTGCAAAACTTTTTTTTTTTGGCGGAAGTTTTGCAGTTTGATGACGACCAACTTGCTTAGAAGATATTCCACGGCCACCTTTAAACTAAAGGGAAACAGACAATATATGACAGTGATCCTTGTCTGATTCATCCGTACATACAAGCACATGCTCGCTCTAGATTCTCCTATTTGTAGGCCTTTCCTTTTCAGTCGCACGTGATCCTAAAATTCATAAGCATTAAGAAAAAATCCACATGCATTTGCTAGTGGGGCTGGGTGCAACCTCTCACGAATATGTGGGCCCCATGCACTTTTGTATGGGGCCCACACCCCGGACTTTGCTCCCGGTGCAGAGGATTTTCTCCCGAAGGGTTTTATGATTCTGTGATGAAAAAGCCTCTTGGTGTGACACATATCAACACTGGATGTGTTTTTGAATTAGGTGCATTTTTTTGGATACCCATTTTTCAATTGAGCATATTTTTGAACATTTTTAACCTTTACACACCATGTGTCAGCTTATAATTAATCACAAAAAGTCGTAGACACTTTTTCATCACACAACATTTGTTTCATTTTTTTCTTCCAAAAAATATTGATTGCAATAAGTTGGACCAGATGGATGGCAATAGGTCGGATCGGGTCAGGTCACATCCAACATGATTTGAAAATGCTCTTCCTGAGCTTGAGGACAGTCCCAAGTCCGAACCCAAGAAAAATTTGGACTAGGTAGCTGGGTTCATTTTAATGATATATTTTTTGTGCACATGTGAGAATGTTGGAAAACCCTTTGGCCCTGTTTAGTTGTCATTAAAAGCTGATTTTCTGGTGATTCTTGGAAAAATTTTCTCAGAAAATCATTTTCAACTTCTCTGGTTGTCATAAAAAACTGTTTTCTCATGATTCTTTTATTTTATTTTCTTGTGAGATTTTCTTTTCTATCATTTTCTATTCAATTTAAGGCAACCAGGCATCGCACTAGGAAATAACAACTTTCATTTACTTTTTTCAATTCTGTAAAATTTGCCCTCAAATCAAGGTTAGCGATTCTGTAGGGATTACCTCCAAATCCTCTCTATAAATTTGGGAAATCCAAACACAACCTAATGTATTAAAGTTGGATGCATATCATAGCCATTACACTAACATCTCTAGATACATGGTTGCTCTCTCCCTTATTTTTCACTTGAATATGGCTACAGAGCTTTTTCTTCATCACATGGATCTCTTGTATATCCTAGTTCTATCTCTTGTTTTACCCTGGATTCTGGCCTCTAACATGAATGACTGAAACATATCTGAAAAAGGGGCAAAATCAAAGTTAATGTGACACAAACTCAATGAATGTGACACAAACTCAATGAATTATTAATTTATATATACGTATTCTTCAATCACAACTATTTATATTTCCGGCTGTCAAAGTATCCCGCACCATGGGACCGGCACTAGGTAATTACAATTGTTCTCTTCTTTTTCTTCTTTCTTCTTTCTTTCTTTTTTCACATTTTCAGCATTGCAAGAATTCAATATTGTAACTATTGAAACCTTATAACATTATTGAAGTATTTACATTTTTAGGTTATCATAAAGCTCGAATTACCAAAACCCACAACTGTAACTACTAGCACTTGTTGTTAACACTAAAACTCACAACTGTAACTACTAGCACTTGTTGTTTACACTAAAACCCACTATTTTGTAAGAAGTGCCTTTTTGTTATCAATAGAACCCAGTTAATGTTGTTAAACAATACTAATAATGTATAATGTGAATCAAAAAATTATCAACAAATACAAATACTATTTAATCAATATCTTGCATATAATTCTCTGATAGAAATTTTCTAAGCAATTCACTACTTCATAATGAACAAATTAAGATCAAATTTGCATATAAAAAACACAAATTGTGCAATAAATAAATTGACAGTAAAAAAGAAAAGAAAAAGTTAGAAACCTCTTATTGGTTTGTGTCGAGGCATGTCAGTAAAAACTATTCTTAATGATATTTGTCTCCCTTTATTTTAATGCTACAAAGTGTTTCAGTAATTGCCCCAGGATTCAATGACACAATCTTCTTGGACCCACACAGTATAAGAAAATCCACACAAATTGAAATGGATGTGGTTCTCAAATATAATGAAATCAAAACTCAAAAACAAAAAGAAAATCAGAAACGTTTTGTAGAGAAAAGTAAGAATGTTAGCAAAGAGAGATAATAGAGAAAAGAGATGAATTTTCAAGTTGTAAAAAATGTGTGAAGGACTCCTTTATTTATAGATTTTATATGTGTGCTTTTAGAATTGTTTGTAGACATCTTAGACACCTCTCGGTATGATCATTCACTCATTGTGTCTGTAGACATACTAAGCACCCTTTCACGTGAAGAGTCATGCACTTTCGTTCTGGCATAATTTTCGCGATATGATTAATTTGATCGATCGAACCTCATTTAATCGATCGAATGAGTTAAAGTTATAAAATTACACTCTGTTTGACCAATCGAACCCCCTTCACTCAATCGACCATTCACTCGATCGAATGGGTTTGAGTTACATATTGCATTCTGGTCGATCAATTGAACCCCTTTCGATCAATCAATCTGGTTAGACAAAGATAAATTTATAAATAATCAAACAAGGGGTGTTATTGAAAAAGATTCAATATTTTGAATCTACAAGGTTCAATATAATGGATACAACAATCCCCCCACATATTCAAAATATTAACATAATTTAACTTTAATTTGAACTAATGAAAACTGAATTCAGTGATACTAGTTCCAATTAAACTTTGAACTGATACTTAGGATATATAAGTTAGAATTTACTAGAGCTTGGTAGAGTAACTCTTTTGAACCATTCTCAGTTTGTGTGTACCTACTAAGTTTGTTACCCACATCCAATTTTCTTAAACACTGTCATTCTATACGGTTTGATATTTTTTGGCCTTGTATCATTCCTAATTTTTATGAGCACTCTAGTGAACTTGTCCATGTTCTCATAGGAATTAGCCCCACTTCCACATTCACATAAATGAATTTATCATATGTAAACTTTAACAAACCGCACCACCTTTAGGTTATGAATTCATTAAGAGTTTAATAATTCAACTTCATCTCCATTGTAGTTTATGCACTCTCTACCCCATAAGAAGGGACTCAGAGCTTAAGATCTCTCTTGACAGTGCTCTATAAGCTATCCGATGACTTGTTATTACCTATATGAACCTACTTTATGAGATCTCCAATCACATAGGTTGGTTTACCATTGCATATAACTCATGATTGAGTTATTAATCCCATCACCCTTGATGTATCTTTCACCGATTTTCTATCTAGTGGTTTTGTCAGATGATCAATCAAATTCCTTTATGACCTTACAAAATTCAATGATATAACATCATTATTTAACGTTCTTTTCACAATATTATGTCTTAAGCGTATATGTCTATTTTTCTATTGAAGACGCTATTTTTAGCTCTAGCTATAACAGCATTGATACTAATTGTATTAACTTATTCCATAGTGGAATATTTGTCATAACCACTCAACTTCAACTCCTGCCTTCTCCAAGGCAATGAACTCAGCTTCTATAATTGAATGTGTTTTACAAGTTTGCTTTGTTGATTTCCAAGAGACTACACAACCGTCAATAATAAACACATATTTACTCGTTGATTTGGTATCTAGTGTATCGGATATTCAATTTGTATCATGATATCCTTTCATTACTAGAGGTGTACTACTATAACTCAAACTATAGTCAATTGTACTCTTTATGTGTTTTTAATAATCTGACTTCTATGAACCAATAAGTAGTATCTGCATTATGGGTATATCTACTCAATCTACCCACAACACATGTTATGTTTGGTCTAGTACAACTTGACAAATATATCAAATTTTGTATTGCTCTATCCCTCTATTTGGGCTACTACCCCCCCTACCTTTTTCATTAAGGAAATGCTAGAATCATATGGTTGGAAACTTGAGTACTATCATAATGTCCAAATTTCATCAATATTTTCTCTATACAGTGTGACTACTTTAAGATAAGTCCACTAGAATTTCTTAAGATTTTAATTCCTAAGATTACATCTACCCCTCCTAAATATTTCATATCAAATTTGAATGAAATAATTTTTTTTTATAGATTTAACTACTTTTAAACTTTTTCCAAAAATCAACATATCATCTACATAAAGACAAATGATTACTCCAAACTCTCCTAAGAATTTACTATATAAACAACTATCTGATTCATTTATTATGTATTTGTTTGATGTTAAAGTTGTATTAAACTTTTTGTGTCATTGTTTAGGTGATTGTTTAAGTCCATACAAAGATTTTACTAGGACAATAGAACATTCTTGTTGTTTCATATAAATTTTATCTTTTAAATATCCACTCAAAAATGTCTTGTTAAATTAGCCATTTGATGTAGGAAAAAATTAGGTGAGAACGAATCTCGTGAGATTGTGAAAACGGCATCAGGGTACGGACACATCAGTGCCGAAAAGTGATAAGTGCCTCCCAAAAAGTGTAAATCACTTTTGGTACTGATGTGTCAACCCCTCTGGTGTTGTTTGCACAGTTCTCACGAGATTCATTTTCACATAATCCAAGCCCTTTGATGTATGATCAACTTATGGATTGAAACTATTGCAAATAACACTCGTGTTGTTGTGATTCTTACTATAAGAGAATATGTGTCAAAATAGTTGACATTTTCTTCCTGTCCATATCTTAAGGTTACTAATTTACCCTTAAACTTATTTATTGTACCATTTGTTTTAAGTTTCTTTCTAAATATCCATTTACAACCAATGGGTTCAGTACCTTTAGGCAATTTCAATAACTTCCAAATGTGATTAACCATTATAGATTCTAACTCACTATTTAATGCTTCTTTCTATAATATTGAGTATGGAGATCTCATTGTTTATTTATGATTCTTAGGGTCATTATTAACAACATATATGAAATAATTATCTTCTAGGTAAGTTTCTTTTCTAATTCTCTTTGTTGAATCTCAAGTTCATCCTCAAATTCTTTCTCTATTATTTTCTTTTCTTTGTTTTTGTTTTATATATTTCTAGATATTCTAATTTTCATAGGAAATATATCTTCAAAGAATTCAGGATCTTTGGCCTTTATTATCATGTATTTGGTTCTAAAATATTATTTTATGATCTTATAACTAAGAACTTGGCATTATTTTATACATACCCTATATAGACACAATCGAATGTCTTTAATCATAATCTTCTTTTCTTAGGTTCAGGAATACCAACTTTAGCTAAACCATCTCATAGTTTCAAATATTTACGATTTGGTGCATGACCTTTCCATAACTCATATGGGGTATTGTATGTTTTTCTATGTAGGACTCTATTTTGTATATGATAGGCTGACAATATTGCTTCCCCCCACATGTTCATGGGTAAGCTTGAGCTAATTAGTAATGTATTCATTATTTCCTTAATGAAACGAATTTTCCTTTCTTCTACTCTGTTTGATTTAAGAGTATTTGGTGTAGTAGTTTTATATATTAAACCATTAGTTTCACAATAGTTCCTTAAAGAGATCAAGTCATACTCGCCTCCCCTATTAGTTCTTAAACTTTTGATTTTCTTTTCTAACTGATTTTCAACCTTAGCTTTATACTTCATGAATGTATCTTTAACTTGAACTTTTGTTCTTAAAAGATAAAGTTATGTGAATCTAAAATAACTATCAACAAATATTATGTAGTAGTATTTTTCTCCTATAGTCATATTACTTTTTAGATCTCTTAAGTCACTATGAATTAATTTTAAGAGTTTAATTTTCATTTCAACTATTTTATGTGTTTTCTTAGTAAATTTTGATTCAACACAGATTTTACATTTTTTTAGCCCATTATTATTTAGATTGAAAATTAATCCTACTTGTTTTAATTTCTTAATGTATGATTCGTTCAGCGACCTACTCTATCATGCCATAAATCAATAGAGTCTACTATATTATCTAAAGAATAACTAGTTCCATTTATTATTTCTGAAACGTTTAGTATATACAATCTAGAGGTATAATATCTTTTTTCAATGAATACATTACTTTTAATGAGTACTAATTTATCAGACTCAAATACTAGTTTTATTCCAGCTTTTTCAAATAGATTTCGTAATACCAAATTACGGCATAACGTACAACACATCTTGCAACGCTAAGACTTTTCTAGAAGTAAGTTTCCACAACACTTTTTCTTTACTAACATCAGGTGTAGTCATCTCCCAAGTATACAACTTCTATAATGCCCTGCATCCCGTTTTGGTATGTTCTAGGGATTCAAACCTGACACTATGTGTTTATATATGGTACATTTTGTATATATGAGTAAGAGGGCTAACCTCAGTGCTCTAAAGGTAGTATAAACATGACTTAAGAATGATTAGGACTTCACCCCAATTAACATAGAAGATAAAAGAATGCAAAAACCATTTATGAACTTGACAATTTTTGAACCTATCCCTAACAACCCATACATCTTTGAAAATATCTATGAGTCTATTTTTTAATGCATCAAACAATGTGTAATTTGGAGTTTCTTATAAGAAGTTATGTTAACTTTTCCACTAGGTGTCTATGTTGGCTGGTATGGTCTGAGCTAATAGATTTGAGGTAATTTTCAAGGAAAACATGTATTAAACATGTAAAAATTAGACTTTAAGGTATATAACATTGAAAAACTCTAGGAGTCAACTTTTTAATGCAACAAACGTTGAACAATTTGGAGTTCTCTAGAAAAAGTTATGATTGTTTTTTCATAAGGTGTCTATGTTGAAGAAATATATGGTGCGAACTCAATCCAATCAAGTCCGAATCGAGCCGATACTAACTAGATCAATTAGAGACTTCTCTGTTTTGCAAAAAATTAGACAGAAATAGTCTGGATCAATCAGAGGTCCTTTCAGATTAATCCATAACAACCAAAATTATGTTTTTTGAAGCGAAAAAATCAATTTTCTTGATTTTGGAAAGTATGAGACCCATCCAACTTGATCCAAAACCCTAAAAATATGTTAAATAAAACCCTAATGACCTCATTTACATTAAAAAGGAAAATAAAAAGAGAGAGAAAAGGATTTTGGGAAGAAGGAAAAAAAAATCACAAATTGGACAATGTAAGCTATAGAAACTTTGTTTCATAAAAAATTTACTTGGGTTTTGGTATTCTCTCTTAGTTTTACTTAAAATTTTATAATATTTAATAGTTTATACCTTATATATTATAGAGAAGGAGGATTTAGAGGAGTCTTTGAAGAAGAGACTCAAAGGGAAAGAAGTCCTATAAGAGGAAGCATAGATCTAAGAAGAAGAAGCTCTTAGTAAGTAAATATGCATTATATGCATTTCCTTTTTCCTTAGGATCTTAGTTTTGTTGAGGTTAAACTTTGTTTTGATGGACTTGCATATACTCTCCAAGAATATGGTGATTTCCTTTTGTAGGATATTAATTTCCTTTGATTTAAGTTGGTTTGAAGTGTTGTGTCCTCTAATAACCTCGAGCTCTTGGAAGAGATTAAATTTACATCATGTTAATTCTCTATTTTGGAAAATTTGTTAATCTCTAATCTAAGAGGAAAAGTATTTTGGTTGGTTCCTTGTAATTTTGGGATAAAAATGATGATTTTATGTGATGTATCTTGATTTCCCTGTGATTCCCTTTGATTTCCCTACATTTATGTTCTCTACACATTTGATTCATGGTCATATGATTAGTTCCCCATGATTTACAAGTTTATAGCATGCTTATGGATTTTTTGTAGAACTATATTGCTTATTCTTGATGGATTACCTTTACTTCTTGTTAATCTATGCAGTTTTGTATTATTTCTATCGATTTCCACATTAAAATGTTAGAATTTATGCATTCACATTTGGAGATTAGTATTCATTAGAAGATTGGTAGCATAAGCATGCATGGTTTCACAAACTACTTTATCTTGTATTTGGTTGCTTTGACATGGAAACATATTACATTCCATAGATTCCTACGTGTCCTTATATTTGAGCTGAGCATCCTCATTTGTATTATGGTTTGGATTCACACATGAGATTTGCACCTTCGGTTTTGATTATTTATGAGCTTGGATGTATGAATTTCTTTTGTATGGCGTACTTATGTAGTAACAATTTTACTTTACATGAGCATGGATTTGATGCTTCATTTTTGTAAGCATGGATTTGTTTTGGAATCCTTGTCTGGGGGAATTTTAGCAGATATACATAACCCTTAGCTAGAGGAATTTTAGTGGACACAAACATACCTTTGTCTTGGGGAATTTTTGAGGACTAGATCCTTGTCCTAGGGAATTTTAAAGGACTAAACCCTTGTCCGGAAAAATTTTAGTTGACACAGACGTACCCTTGTTCAGGGGAGTTTTAATAGACACAGACATACCCTTATTCAAGGGGATTGTAGTAAAAATTGACATACATATTTCCTAGGGAATTTTAGAAGACTAGACCCTTGTCTCGGAGAATTTTAGAGGACTATCTTGGTCCGGGGAAATGTATAGGACACACCCTTGATGTCTTAGGGGATTTTTGCGGGTTAACATTGGTCTATATGACCATTATCAGGTGCTCAATCACCGAGTCACATCAATAGGTGAAAACGGTCCTAGTGGCTCAATATTACTTATGGTTTGTTTTGTTGGAGACCCAATATGGGTTATATGTTTTGTTTTGTCGGAGACTTAATATAGGTTATATGTTTTATTTTGTAGAAGACCCAATATGGGTTATATGCTTTGTTTCGTTGGAGACCCTACATGGGTTATATGATTTAATTTGCCGAAGACTCTTCATGGGTTATATGATTTATTTAGTTAGAGACCCTATATGGGTTGTATGATTTGATTTATTGGATACCTTTCATGGGTAATATAATTTGTTTTTTTAGAGACCCTACATAGGTTATATGATTTGATTTTCCGGAGACCCCTCATGGGTTATATAATTTGTTTTGTCAGAGACCCTACATGGGTTATATGATTTGATTTGTCGGAGACCCTTCATGGGTTATATGATTTGTTTAGTCAGAGACCCTACATGGGTTGTATGATTTGATTTGCCAGAGACCCTTCATAAGTATATAATTTGTTTTTTTGGAGACCCTACATATGTTATATGTGATTTTAGATTTTTCGGAGACCCGATCTGGATTATATGTTTTGGTTTGTTAGAAACCCTTTTTAGGTTACATGCATTTAGTTTTAGTTCTTTGATGGAGATCCTATAACACCCCCGAACCTGGACTCGGATATGGGATCCGTAAGTACCCCGGATTCAGATTGTTACATTGATTTGATAACCAATGTTCACTATCCAACAGTCATAGATTCCAATATAATCACATTCTAAGTTCAATAATTGCGGAAGCGTTCTCATAGTCATTAAATCACAATAGTTAGACAAAATGACAACGGATAATTCACATAAGATAAACACATCAATATATATGCAGTGGAAAAGATATATAATCTTCAAAATAGGTTTGAAGTAGTAGAAGTGAACTATCTACATAAATGGAGTGCCCTTTTACCCAAATAACAAACAAAGGAAAAAATATAGTCTCTCAAAATGTAATCAACTGCCTAAACATAGTAGTCTAAAATCTATACAAAACCCAAGTATAAAGATGGTAGTATGTCCTTGATAGTAGGCTGTGAACAATGTCAGTCTGAAAAACATTACGACTAGGTTCGTCCCAACTTGTAAGCAATCAAACTGACTATAG
>JAOXJP010226198.1:0-11531 GCA_025762735.1 Platanus orientalis | reverse complement strand
TTTTTTACCCCCCCCCCCCCCCCCCCCCCCACTCAGAAAAAAATAAATAAAATCACGTCGACATTAAGTAGTGGACCATCTGCCGATGGGTCTCAACTTCTCCAGGTTGAAGGCCAACAGATGGTTGATAATACGGATAGAGAATCAGCCCAAGACCATCAGATCCTCTCCTATTAAAAGCATATCCACCTTACGATTGGTGTGCAGCTTCCACCTTGCACATACCTAGAGGGCTCAGGATCCTTGCTCCTTTTGTGCCTCTTAAGGGTGTGCATTTGCCTTCTGTGTTTTTTTTTGGTTGCATTACTGCTTCAGTTTCTTCAAATGGGAAGCCACAACAATGATGTGCATAAGCAATGAAATTTTATTTGAAGCAGTCCTTCTATTTTCCATATGGTACACTCATGTCTGCGTTGAGGCAGCTGATCATAAAGTTAAAACTTGCCCACTGAATTTCAAATCAAATCATTCAGAAAGCAATGGCCCTCATCTATCTGTTAACGCAACTACATCATTCTAAGCTCACGGCTTAATAACAGAAACAGATAGCAAATTATGATCTATAAGCATGTTTGTTTCCCTGACTTTCAGTTTCTATGATTATCCACATCTCATAAAGGTTTTGGCCTCTAAACTTCATATGCATCTCCCTCAAGGCACAAGAATTCTGAATGACGAGTTCCAGAATTGTCTGACTTATACAAGGCTGTCAATAGAATGGGGGGAAATGTGGGTACTGGGGGAGAGGAAAGGAGTTTCCTGGTAGGTCCTGTTCCTCCCATCTTTCGTCTGTTGCAAATTGAAGGACCAATCTACTTATCTATCAATGAAAACAGCTTTCCCTGGCCTTCAATTTGAACAGCAAAAGGTGAGAAATTCAATCTTCCTCACCATTCAAACCCAATACTGGCAAATCCACATTGGGGAGCTCTGGCAGTTTGAGAGCAGGGAGTGAAGGGGCTTCCCCCTTGGGGTGCTTTTTAGATGAAGAAGGGGGTTTTTCCCCATCAGTCTCATCTTTCCCCCCACCCTTTAGTATCTTAGTGACCACATCTCCAATGGTGCTAAAAGGTTGGCTCAATTTTTTCTTCACAGAAAATATGAGTGAGACTTCAGATAGCTGCCAAGTGGCAGTGAGGACAATCATGATCGAGAGAAGCCAGTGAGTGATAGAATTCTGTCTCTTCACGTTCCTTAGCTCTTTCACGATCTCTTCTGTTCCCACTTCCCCGCTTCCACCACCTTCCGTGCTTCCATCACTCGGCCCAGCTGCAGTCTCCTTAATTGGCTCCTCCTTGATAACTGCAGAAGAAGGTACCTCCTTTGTTTCTGCTGGTGGTTGGGGTGGCTTGAAAGTATTCTCTTCCTTTAATGACTCCAACTGTTAAAAATGAGAATAAGAGTTTGGAGTGTGAGGATTTGGAAATAGTGGGTGCCTAAACATTTCAAAGCAACAGTATGACGAAAGATTCCACTAGAACTTTGAATAGGGTTGATCATATATATATATATATATATATATATATATATATATATATATATATAAAGTACTCAAATTACTATGTCAACACCAAGTCAGTGGTTGTTACAAACAAGATAGCCTTTGCTCCTAATGCTTGTAAACTGTGCACGAACTGGTGAACTTTGAATAGGGTTGATGATATATATATATAAAGTACTCAAATTACCATGTCAACACCAAGTCAGCGGTTGTTACAAACAAGATAGCCTTTACTCCTAATGCTTGTAAACTGTGCACGAACTTATTTTTTGGGTATTTTAAAGAATGTAAGCAATGACATCCCTTTCCTCCTTTCTTTTCATTATATTAGAAGAAGCACTCACTTGGCAGATAGTAGAATCGCTATAAGGTGGTGTTGCAAAAGGCTCTCACTGGGAGGGCAAGGCCCGACTATATTGCACCTGCAATTTCAGATTAGTATCTTTTTTAATGTAAGCAGTTTATATACTTGAGACACCTTACCATGTTTTAAAGGAATGTTATGGACTTTGGGGTGAATTTTTTCAGCAGTCGAGCCTTTGCACAGTAGGTGAAGAGGACAGCATAGTGGAACCTTCCACTGCATCGGGTTGTAACATGGATCGCCATTCTTAAACCTGATTCTCCTTCTTGGGACAAGCTTTTACTTGGCACCTGGTGAGTTCACCTCAAGAGAAGACTCACTGGGGAAAAATGTAATCTCTCCAGAGGGAATAATATAATACTCATTTAGAGGACCATGTCTAGCTTGCACATTCCTCTCTTTTATTCTCGTAATGGTTTCTGTGCAAGCTGGAAAACTAGGAAAGGGAGTTCTTATGGAATGGAGTTGCTGATTCCAGCAAAAAGATAAACTGTTTAAGTAGAGAAAATATGCATGCCTTAGGCTTTTG
This sequence comes from Platanus orientalis, assembly GCA_025762735.1. Lineage (NCBI taxonomy): Eukaryota > Viridiplantae > Streptophyta > Magnoliopsida > Proteales > Platanaceae > Platanus > Platanus orientalis. The sequence goes on along the minus strand of JAOXJP010226198.1, from coordinate 9,137 downwards.
TCCCTTACAGGTTATGAACACAGCTCTCCTTGGAAAGTAGCAGAGGAGATTAGGAGAAGAACCTGAAAGTGTATGGAAACGTATCATAGAAGCAAAAAAGGTAGCGAGACAGGTATGGAATTTAATTATGTTGTATTTTCCAACAAGGTCTGTGTTTGGAAAAGCATCATGAGGGTTTTTTAATATTTCTTTAGATGCATCCAATTCAAGACCAGAAATTGATAAGAGTTAGATACCGGATGAGCATCTGATGCATCCCTTTGCTTAGCATTTGTGAATTTACATGATTTAGCTCAGAGGATGCCATGGTTGATTATTGATTCCTATACAGCAAGGATTGTATATCTTGTACCCTTCAATAATCGCAATCTTTATCATTACAGCATGTCTTGATAAAAAACTAAGGATTGATTATTATTATTTTTTGCTGGATAACAAGAGAAATGTATTAAGGGGGGTGGAAAGAGAAAAAGGCAAGAGATACAGACATAGATCAAGAAGAGAAGAAGGGAGACAGAAAGAAAAAAGAAGAAGCAGAAAATGAGGTAGAATGTTACAAACGTGAAAGGAAAGGGATACTCTCCCTTAACAAGTATGAAAAATAACTATATATGAGATTCTTCTATAATAGAACCCGTGAAGAATACTTCCTTCTTGACCTCCCTTTTTGCCAATCCATCCGCCATAGAGTTGGCCTCTCTTGGAATCCATCGAACGAGGAGTTCAACAAGGACGCAAGAAAGGCCGTTTCTTTGATGAGATGGGATAAACGCCAAGGACCCGGATTGCCACTCTTCATCCATCAAAATTGGAATATGAAACTCTCCTCTGGAGTGAATTAACCATAGATCAATCAATAATGCCTTGACTTCTGCTTGGACAGCATCTCTTATTCCTAAGGGGCCGGAGTAGGCCACCACACAAGAGCTTGACGCATCTGAGATTAGGCCCCCACATCCCGACGGCCCCGGATTTCAAATAGAACTTCCATGAGGAGCCGTTTCAATGATGGTTGGAAGGCCTCTTATAAGGCTGTTGATAGAGAGCCCTTGGAAAGAACCCTTCATGGAAGCCCAATGAGCTATTCGGATAGAAATAAGATCAATCAACTGGCAAGCACTCCTCTTGTTATATCCTATGTAAAGCAGATGGAGAATCATTTTTCTGGTCTCCTCCTACAAGTTTTCAAGCAAGATTTGGTACTATTTCTCGTAATGCTTTGGAGAAACTTTAGACATATCCAGGCACTTTCTTTGGGCTTATCGAAGAAAGGAGGATGGGTGCTTTTGGGAATTAGAGGCTGAATCCGAAGGAAAATGATCCTGGTGGTGATTGTTTGGAGCATTTGGAAGAAACGAATGACCGGGATTTCAAGGATAAATTTGGATCCACAAAGGCCTTGATTCGTGATATGTTGGCTTTTCACTTTTGTTGGTCCTCAACCCTAATAGAGTTTACAGGTTCTTATTTCTTTATTTTCGTGCTAATTGGGATGCCATTATCCAAGGCAAGAATTAGTACCTAGTTTGTAGTCTTAAATTTCAAGCATCAAACTTGTTAGTCATATGTCTTGTTTGAAGACAGCTGGTACATTGGGTTCACCCCTTTTTATTTCAAAACAATGTCATTACCTATCACACTACCGTCCAAAAATAAAATCCTCTTACCAATGTGGTGCAAGTGCTAGAGTGACATTTATGCAGCAATGATGAGAGAATCATACCCATTCCAAGTTGATAAAAACATGTTGAATTACTTCTGTGACATAGATGGTGATTTAACAGTATCAAGATTAAATCAAGAACTAAATCATGTTTATAAAAAAACAACAGCAAAATAAACTAACTACACTACCACCACAACCACCACCATTTATTATTGTCATCTTCATTATCATCATTTCTAACTCTTTCATATTTCACAAAAAGAATTTTAGATATATAAGTAATTTCAGGTTCTCTATTAACATTTGTATTCTCCAAATGATAATCATTATATTTAAGACATAGAGATTAGAATGAATAAAAGAACATTCATGTCTGGTACTAGCTTTGAGCATCAAACTTGCAAGGTGCAATTTTGAAAGAAACCTTTACAAATCCTAATAAGAAAAAAAATATAAAGGATTTCAAGGATCTGAATCTAGGGTAAAAGGGAAAAAGTGTCAAAAGAATTAATAGCAGCAAAAAGATAACTTACGCATTCTTAAAACATAATGTAACTGAAGCATTAAGAACCTCTAATTCCAGCCCTAATCCTAGAAGTTTACAATAAAAGAGATTTCCATTTACCTGCGAAAGTAATCGGGAAAGAAGCCGCCGGTCGTTGTCGTCGACCTCGCCCAAGCTATCTCCGGAGCCGGAAGGCTTGTTCCTCTCCCCTTTCTTCTCCTCAATGAGCCGTTGGATTGCCAGTTGGATGAGTTCAACATCATCCTTGGCATCCATGCGCAAGTTATCCTTGGTCCCCATACCAGAGTTCAACGTGTGCTGGGCAGTCTCCCCGGTGGGTTTCCAACACAACCTGAAAGGGAAGCAAAAAGGTACTTGTCTTGTTGGATGCCGCGTGGCAATTCTATCTCATTTATCCAGAGTCCTGTTCCTCTGCGACTCGGAACGTATCCTACTACCTCCAGTCTCTATAGTATCGCCACCGATCGAATCGTGTAACTCTAACGAACCGATATAGTACCAGAGCGAAACACGTACCTCGTTTACGATGGATTAGGACACCGGACGTATATATCGGATCAATCAATCTAAATCTACTTATTTGATGGGTCACTTCTTAGATTTAGAAGAAGTCACGGTCCCCAAAAGATATTGAATTGTTCAAATCGAGGCGATATCACCTGCGTCACATCCAAAAGTGAACGGGCCTCACCCCACTGTGTCTTAACCCACGAGCGTCACACAAGGAGGGGGGGTCAGGTCATTTCATCCCTTTTAAATCCAAATCCCTCCCTCTGTGCTGTCATGACTCGTATCCTCTGCGACAGTACGCCACAGACACAAAGGGAGGTGAGGCCTATACATTTTTTGCAAAGCCCACCCACCGTAAGGTGGTACAGAGGATACAGCTCTATAACCATACCATCTACTCAAGGAAGGTTTGTGTCCACCTCTCCCATCTACGCTAACCTTCATTGGAGTCAAGGGGCAGACACATCAGTGTTGAAAAGTGATTTACACTTTTTGAAGGGTGTAAATCACTTTTTGGCACTGATGTGCCTGCCCCCTGACCCCAGCAGAGCTTAGCATAAATAAGGGAGACAGACACAATCCGCCATACATGTACTCTGCCAAAGCCCGGATTTTGTGCGCATGGACCAGGTGGCTGACGCATCAGCACCGAAAAGTGATTTACACTTTTTAGGGCATGTTTATTGCCCTTTGGCGCTGATGTGTCTGCTTCCTAGACACTTTTTTTTTTTTGATAGGTCTCTACCAAGTCATTGATGCAGGTCTTGGGAACAATAATGACATTGGTGCACCCTTACCAAAAAATAGGAAAAAAGAAAAGACTGCACATCTTAAGGTTTGTCATCAGATTGCAAAAGAAAATGCAAGAAGAAAAGTCCACTTCCTTTCGCAAAGGGTGTAGCTTGCACAATGCAGAGCAGAGATGGGATTGAGACAGTATCGATAACAAAGTCTGTCTTTGCAATTTGGCGCAACGAGCCAACAACCGGGCAGGTCTTTCCTTGAGACCTTTAATAGGTGGAAGGAAGAATGCAAGAATTGTGAACCCAGTGTGTAAGTAACCCAATCAACATTGATAATTTGGAAGCCATTTACAGCAATTACAAGCACTTATACTATCAATAATTGGGTACATATCTATCAATCATTAAGAAATTAGAATCACTTGTCTCGATTCTCAAACCAATACAGTACATATATGTACAACTACTGAATAACTGCCACACCCATCTATAAGGTTAAGTTAATAGTTGGGTGTGCTGAGAAACCGAAGTTAAGATGATTCAAAGTTGCCCCCAAAGGTCCTGGTATATATCATCATCGTTTTCCATATCATCGCCATTGACTGGAGCTGCTTCACTTGCTGTTCCACTTAATTCAGCCTGCAGATAAAATTGATCATATAAGGACGGGGGGAAGGGATAGATCCCTATGATTGAGAGTGCCATGGATAAATGGGCTAAGGATCAGCTAAAGAGAATGCCAGATTCAGACTACTACTGTTCTTAGGGGTCCTAGGGGATTATAAATGTGGGAAAGCTCCCCACAGGTGATAATCAATAGTGGTTAATCTGCCTGAACAGCACTTTCATTTGATATATATATATATCTATATATATATATATATATATATATATATATGTCTGAATCAAATAATGGGATAGGTGAAACTGGTGCAGGGAATGAAGTGAGCATGTTTCCCCAACTTCTTAGAGGGAAAGGAGCCGGGAAATTTAAGGAAAACACCAAGATGCCCAGAAGATTTGCTTCCAATGTCTACAAAGTGAAATGCCATCAATATAGAAGCATTCCCACTTCAGCCAAGAGAAAAATTAAATGTTAGGACAGGAAGTAGCTGCATCTCCTACCTGATGCAACATGCATGTAGGATAGTGAGTGTGCTCAATAGATAGGAATACAATTGTTACAGTAATAAAGAAAATAAACAAGATTCCTACTTGCACGATTCGAAGGCAAAATTAGGTGGGTTTTAATTAAGCTCAACAATGCAATAGACGGATTAGGGTTCACAAAGTAATCACCAAATAAAAGATCTAAGTAAATATTTAAAATATCTAACTAATTTAAAGATATAGCATATATAAAGTTGCTGTCCAAAATAAATCTAAGGGTAATCAAGCATATAAAAAGAATCAAAGGAAGGTAATAATGTAGGGAATCATGGAGGGAAGATTAGGAATTAACATGGAAGGCTCAATACATATTTTTTAAGGGATTAGGGTCTAAAATATGTTAAGGAATCAGGCTTGTACTCAGAAAAGTAGTACATCCATCTCCAAGCATATGCCATAACAATCACCCAAATTACTACCTTTAGGAATTCAAAAAGAAGGTTAATGTTGCATACTTGAGATCAAGATTTTAGTTGTGAGAGAGTTCTGAGGTCCCTCACATGCTGTCCATGAAGATTCCCATCAAAGAGACCCAAGGGCCAAAAGCACTAGACGTAAAAAACATTCTGATCTCAAAACAGGGGTTCTCCCTAAAATGACCCCATGGAAAATCTTGATGGAAGAAAAGTTTCAGGCCAATTGCTGCCACCTTGGGTGTCGTCCAGGAGCTATTCAACTGTTAGAGGTGTTGGATCGACCAACACCATGACAATCTGTAGCTGGGACCCGACCTACCGATAAGCATTATTTGTTCTGTATCATGCCTCCTGTAGATAATCATGGATAGGACTCTATTTTAGATGCCCTTTTTCTGCAGATGGATTCAGATATGTGGATCGTCCAAGGGTTCTGATCATCAAGGGAGAATCAAATCAGCCTAAACATGATTTGGATGAAGCTGGTAGGTGATCTTCAAAATCAGGTCCAGCACCACTACTCATGCCTGAAGCTTAAAAGATCATGTAAATTCTTTCCAAAAACTGAAGAACTTCAATAGGGCTGCTATATGAGGTGTCACTCAACCCTCTTTGACTTATTGGCGGTGTTGTCTTTTCCCAAACTGTGAAGAGGATAATTGATTGAAGGATTCTTTATAGAGATATCAGTTTCAGCACTGGAAATTTTGCAAACAAAGACAATTAAAGAAGAAGAAGGAGAAGAAGTGATGATGACCTTTAACCTAAGGGGACGAATGATCTCTACCACAACCGTTAAACTAGGATTAACCCTAGACCCATACCAGGGTTTTGTTGTCCTTCAGCCTGTGAAAACAAAGAGGAGGAAGAAGAGCCAGATCGAGAGAAAGCATTCAAATTTTCGTCTAATATTTCATAATTGAGAAGATCTGGCCATGCTCTCTTAGAAGAGTGGCTAGGTTTACATATAAAAGCCCTTGTGTGGACTAAAATATCCTTCATGACCAAAAACATATGCTAAACTACCCCTCTACTCAATAAATGACATAAAGCACCCCAAAAGCAACTAAAGACTAATCTACCATAAAAATTTGTGCCCCCTTTTACATAAGACACAATTAACATAAAGAAAATAAATAAAAAAAACTAAAATAGCTGTATGTATAGCCCAATGATCATCTCAGTCATGATGTCCGCATCAATTCTCCCCTCTTGGGAAAGAGTCGCCTCTAACGATAAACGGCTGCTGTGCTAATCTAGAACATCATTGCCAATCTGTCGTAGCTCACTCTCTGTCAACCAAATACTGTCAATCTCTGGCCGGTCTTTCCAGTTGACGAGATATCTCTGGTAACCTCCCCGTCGAGTAGAAATGATATGATCCTTTAATGTAACCTCAATCTCCTCCCTACAAGTAATAACTGGTAGAAGTAATGACATAAACTGGGGAGACTAAAAGACTAAAGTCTGAGTAACTGCGAAAGGCTGAAGATCAGGTATGGAATGGCTATGATAGGGTATAAGAGTCTTAACAAGAAAGGTAACGCTGATCTCCAAAGTAGTCGGAATACCTAAAACATATACATTAGGTCCAATATTGTTCAGAACTTTGTAAAGTCCCGAACTCCTCACGTGCAATTGAACCATAACTAAATCACCGACCTAAAAGTCGTGATGTGAACACTGCAAATCAGCCGACCATTTATATCTCTCATTACTCATAACAATTCTATACCTGATCTCCTAGTGTGATGAATGAAAATGCAATGCCAATGCAGATGCAGACTCAAATGGATAATGGAATGGAAACATAGATTGAAAGTTTATAAGAACTCTTGAGACTACTAAATATGACAATCTCTAACAATGTCATGTCAGTTATCTTATTGACTGAACTAATGTATATAAACTCTATGGTAGACAGAACACAACCTAATGTCTTGAGGTTCTCACCGACCAGACATCTCAGTAAAGTCTCTAAGCTCAGCAAAGGACCATGACTCTTGATTACCATATCAAGACACCCATCAGTAGGTGGATGATAATCATGTGATAATTGACCACCCAATACATCTTTCATCTTTTATAGTACCTTCCAGAAATAGCCAAAAGCTAAGTCCCAAAGATGTATTAGAAAAATGAATACCTTAGGAGTATGAACCACTTCCTAAACTAATATGTATACTTTGGACACAAGTGGTTCTCCCTTAGACAGAAAACACAACCGGTATGAGTTCTATTTGAATCTCAGATCTAAACCCCTCTTTGAATCTAGTGATGGTCATATCAGACTTCTCACGGACTCTACATCTCAATCTAATATCCTCAAACCGCGTGATGTAGTCTGCTACACTAAATGAGCCCTGGTGGATTGCGTTGTACTGCTCAAGAAGTCGAATCTCATAATAATGTGGAACATACCTCTTTGAGCTTACTTCGCATGTTTACCCAACTAGTAATGGGTCTCTCATATCGCCAATAAATCTCTTGTTCAACCCGCTCCTAATAGGATTGAGCTGACCCAATTAGTTTTGTCTTGAAAAATTTAACTTGCTTGTGGGGGGAGATATCATACCAGTCAAAGTACTAGTCAATCTCTCTAACCCAATCTAAGAAGTACCTGGGATCTAGTCATCCATCAAAAGTATACACTAACTTTCTTGGATCCCTAGCCTGAATGGTGATCCTAAGCATGATCTATGTAAGCTCCTCTCCCCTCCTGATAATCACTAATGGTGCGGGAGAACAACTCTCTACGGATCTACATGGTCTGATTCAGCCTAGCCACCATCTGCTCTTGGATATTCTTGGTGCTTGCGTCTACGGCGCAAGCCGACCTATCTATCTTCCCTACTAGACCTCTAAAGGCTAGGTCCTGAACAATTGGGGAGCTAATCCTTTCTCTTAGGGATATCCTGGGTATGCTAGCCTAGTCTGGACCTATTGGACATACACCGAAGGACTAAGCTAGTAATCACAAAACTTTCTAAAGGAATGCATGGACTATAAATAAAATCTCTTTTTTTTGAAAAAAAATTAAAATTAAGAATCTAAGTGCTGAAATTACCTAAGTATGCTAAATAAATTTAAAAACAATAACATATGCAATGCTATGAATTAAATTAAAATATGCAATGATGAATAATAATAAAATAAAATAAAATATGCAAAAGTGCAAACTAGCTTATCCTGCATAGACTACACCTAAAATACAACCTACGTGTAATGGCAACCCTAAACCTAAGCTCTAATATCAATTTTGATGCAACATGCATGTAGGATAGTGAGTGTGTGTTCAAGAGATGGGAATAAAATAGCTACAGTAATAAAGAAAATAAACAAAATTCCTATTTACACAATTCGAAGGCAAAATTAGGTGGGTTTTAAAATAAGCTCAACAATGCAATAGAGGGATTAGGGTCCACAAAGTAATCACCAAATAAAAGATCTAAGTAAATATTTAAAATATCTAACTAATTTAAAGATATAGCAGATATAAAGTTGCTGTCCAAAATAAATCTAAGGGTAATCAAGTACATGAAAGGAATCAAAGTAAGGTAATAATGTAAGGAATCATGGAGGGAAGATTAGGAATTAACATGGAAGGCTCAATACATATTTTGTAAGGGATTAGGGTCTAAAATATGTTAAGGAATCAGGCTTGTACTCAGAAAAGTAACACATCCATCTCCACACATATGCCATAACAATCACCCAAATTACTACCTTTAGGAATTCAAAAAGAAGGTTAATGTTGCATACCTGAGATCAAGATTTTAGTTGTGAGAGAGTTCTGAGGTCCCTCACATGCTGTCCATGAAGATTCCCACCAAAGAGACCCAAGGGCCAAGAGCACTAGAAGTAAAAAAAATTCTGATCTCAAAACGGGTTCCGCCACCCTAAAATGACCCCATGGAGAATCTTGATGGGAGAAAAGTTTCAGGCCAATCGCTGCCACCTTGGGTCTTGTCCAGGAGCTATTCAACTGTTAGAGGTGTTGGATCAACCAACACTATGACAATTTGTAGCTGGGACCTGATCTTCCGATAAGCATTATTTATTCTGTTTCACGCCTCCTATAGATAATCATGGATAGGACTCTATTT
>JAOXJP010226197.1:0-11531 GCA_025762735.1 Platanus orientalis | reverse complement strand
GTTCAAGTGTCAACTGTTCAAAAAAACTCATCCAATATGCATTTAGGGGTAATTATGTGCCTAAAATCAACCTAAAAATTAATAAAAGAGTTTTATTCGAGTAGCCTGAACTCGGCTCGAAGCTTGTTGTTTTAAAACGGGCTAAGTTTGGGCCCAACTTTTAGGTTCAAAGTTTTATTTGGGCCGAGTTCGAGCTCGGGTAAAACATTTCGAGTTGAGTTTGGGTAGACCTCAGCCCGGCCCAACTCAGCCCAACCCGATTGACAACCTTACTCAATGAGGATACCTATCGACTTGCACTCAGCAGGGAAAGAGTCAATGGTAAGCATCTAAAACACCGTAAACCTCCATATCAAGGCAAAAAGGGGTTTGAGGACAAGAATGTCCTACAATTACTATGAGCAAAGTACAAGGGTTCATAAAAGGACATTTCTATAATAATAAATAAAAGTCTAAGGCTTATGACATTAGAAACATTTGTGGACAAATTTTCAAATACAATTTTACTATCATAAGTTGAAAATTACAAAGACTCACATCGAGACAAGTAATGTCTAAGGGCAAAAATGTCCTAAATAAATGAAATGATGAAAAATACAAATGCTCATATCAAGACCATACATCGTTTCTTAGATATGAAATGGACTAATAAAAAGGGAGATAAGGCGCAGAAGCTAGCGACGAATGGGATAGAACACAAGCTTCAACATAAACTATTCAACCTGTATGTCGTCGCGAATCGAGAAGACCTGGATAAGATGTGTTTTTCACCTCTCTAGAGGACACCTCAGGAGTCACCTTGAGTAATGGTTCTGAATCAAGAAAGCAAAGGAAGGGGCTCAAGTCAGCGTGCCTCACCCAACGAGTGCCCTTTTTAGAACCGTGGTGTATGTAAGAGGATGGGCGACGTGTAGAACAGGACTTCTTCTCCAAAGTTGCAGATGGTGCTTTGTCCCTATCCATAAGCACTACTCCACAATCTAGGAAACACATCAGGATTGTCTGATGAGTCCATGTGACCCTTTAGCTCCTTAAAATAAGGAGACCTAAGATGAAACGATCATCTTTCAGCCATGGGGTAATGGTTTGGGTGAAGGGCGTGGCGTGAAAAGTAGATATCGAATAATCTTGTGAACAAGAGAACCCAGGTATCTATTAGAGGACAAAAAGGGGAATTACCCTATTTAACAAGGATTGAAACCACTCTAGAAGCGTTAAGGTCCGTTAACATGATCACAGAAGAATGACATAAGATCATGACAAAAAACGATGATAACAAAGACGATGCTCATGGTAGGTATTTGTAGAAGCACAGAGGTAAGGATTGTTGTTGAGCGATGAAAATAGTTTAGTTTCTCATGCAAAAGCTGTCATTTTCCTCTACCCGAGACCATTGGAAGTTGAGAAAATCTTGGGAAAACTAACATTAGAAGATCTCTCATCCTAGAGAATGCGACAATTAGAGTGACCAAGTCAAATCAGTTACATCTTCAAGCGTGAATCTCCAAAGCAACCAATGAGGCCCAAATGGATAAATCAGGAGCAAAAGAATAAAAGTACATGTGTCCAGTTAAGTAATAAACTAGACAAGTGCGGGGGGAATTTGTTGGCACCATTTGGAAAATTCTCTTACAGATGAAAAACACATGTATTTTTGGTTAACTTAGAATACTTTCATTAAAGCGGAGACATGAGACATGTTTTTAACAAGAAAAGCAAGAGAGTTTTTGCCAAGGTATGTGTCATGATGTTTAGCGTAAAACAAACCTGGGTCATCGTCCACATGAAGCAAATGAAACAAGGCCACAACACACCCCGTGATGAGCATTCAACGTCACGATGAAGAATAGAGAAAATGGCTATGATGGAGAGTGGAAAGTAACTACCTTGCAAAATGAGAATGATGCTACAATTGTCGCAACTAATTGACTCGATATAAATAAGCCAAAGAAGGAAGAAGAAAGGATCCTCAACATCATCATCAAATTTAGTCTATCTTAGGAATAGAAGTAGATCTATCTTCGGAATAGGATTAGTGTAAAGTAGTTTGTAATCTGGCTCAAAAGGTTTGAACCCAGTTCTTTCCTTAATTTCTATCACAGTATTGCTTATTATTGGGGTGGGCAACTCATATAGAGTGTTACCCCCTCTCTATTGAACAAGGTACCTGTATTGTGCTATCAATTGTCATATCAATAAAGATTATGTTCAATCCTCCTATTTTTCCCTCAAGGCTTGCAAAAGTCCTCTTTGTTGAGGCATGTACCAAACCCATTCCATCTATCCGGGCTACCACAGCTAGGACCCAGGTATGAGGGTAGGAATTTTTCCCAACAGTCTCTGATCAAATATACAACGAGCATGTTAAAATCTGGCTAATGAGTCAGATTCTCCAATGCCTACTACAACCGAAGAACAAACAATGATGAACTTGGTGAGCAGATTAACATCAGTTCCAAGGGCGTTTTTGAACATAAATAGCAGATTTGAAGAATATTATTTCTGGTGCTAGGTTGTTACAGGAGAGGAAGGCATCTGCTCTTGGGCTCCACAGCCAAAGGAACTCTTCTTTCATGGTTTCAATGAGATAACACGGAATGAGCTTCTAAAGAAAGGCTCTCTCTCTCTCTCTCTCTCTCTGAAAAGAGTTGTCAATTGGGTTGCAGGTTCCCTTTATCAAGAGCCAATGGCTGTATCAACTAAATTTGAATGGCGGTTTTGGTAGTTGCAAGGATTGCATCTTCTGGTACTACGAAGACAAGTTAATATGATGCTTGAAATCTTAAAAATGCAAGCTGGGTATATGATAATGTATCTACTGATGCAATCAATAAGGGCCTCCTTCCTGTGGAACATAATTAAAAGAGCCCTTGCTAGCCGGACCCCGCCCAAATGACTAAATCTCTAATCCTCAAATTTGATTGGGCAATGTTGATTCAAATGGATGGCAGACCTGTTTTTCTTTGATTTTTTTTTCTTCATTTTTTGGTTTAAGATGTTTTGTTCGATGTATTAATGCTTATGATCAAGCGGAAGATAGGGTGGAATGATGGAACATGATTTGCGTAACTTACTGATCCCACATAGGTGGAATAAGAGATGATACCATATTAGTTGGCTCCAGTTACAAGTGGGAACCATTTACACTTTACAGACATGTCAGATTAAGCCAGTAAACTCAGTTGCATTATGGATGATTGCCATGCATTGAAATTTAACAGTAGAAACATTATGAATAATTTATTTAATTTCCAATAATAATAAATAAATAGCTGGAGTTGCAGTAAATCCAGCATCCAGCATAAAGGATTTATTGATAGTCTAATAGCATAATTGAGGACAATCAAATCCCATAAAAATCCATCAAAGAACAGGGAAAATATAAAATAAAAAAGTTAACAAGAAAAAGAGAGAGACAAAAAAAAAAAAGAGATTGGGAAAGAAAAGAGCACAGCTAGAAAATCTATCAGATCGTGTTGTACTGATTGAAAGCATTAATGCCTAAACCTCAGGTTGGCAATGGGAAGGCACAGGCAGAACACCTCTCAGACAGTGTAGTGCTGGTTGATGGCATCGATGTCCAAACCTCTCAGCTTGGCAAAGGACTCAACCCGGCCTTTCAGAGTGTGAAGTTCTCTCAGCCTGCAGTGGAAGACCGAAAGAAAAGCATTAGCAATGATGAAAACATAGAAGAATGAATTTATTGAATTAATGTGGATACAATAGTCAATTAAACACTTCATCCAACAGAGTTTCCTAGTGGATTGAATGATCTGAATAGATGACTTTTTTCTTTTTGGTCTGGTAAGATGAATAAATAACTTGGTGGGCCACTTAAGCTAAATGAATGCCAATAGAACCAATATTATGTATTTATTGAAAGAGAGAGAGGGAGAGAATTTTCCAATACCAACCTAGCAATTTCTGCACGCCTTTTAGCTTCCTCAGCCATGAGATTAATGTCCCTGAAAGTATGTCGTTCAGCAAACATCCTTGTCTCCACAGACTGAAGGCCATGCAGCGTCCGCTGTTCAGCTGCCCATTTAGCCTCCCGAGCTTCCTTACCGAAGTCCTTTTGGTTTGTGAATGCCGTCTGGTGAAACATGAAAAAAGTCATAACCCATTGGAAATGTAAAAGGAAAGATTAGAACCATAAATAGTAGATAACATGGAAGAACATGGCAGTCACATCACAGTTCAATCTGGAAGAACTATAAAATCCTTTCACTGGTGCGGAGTTATGGGAAGGGAGGTTCGGAGTTACTCACTCTCTGATTCACCATTAGACCCCAGGCTTCTCCACTGAGTGCATATCGGATGAAGAATTTGATAGGATCGAGCAACATGTAGGTGACAATATTGTACAACCAAATAACTCCGGTCCAACCCCAGCCTATACTTTGGATTTTAGCAAGATCCCAGGTAACAGTGGCAGAAATAACTGTTGCAACCTACAAAATATGAAGCACCATCAGTTTCCTGCCACAAATCAAAGTTTTTGAAGCAGATAATAATTATAAACTCAATTTTCAACAAGAACAATAGTAACATGACATGAAGTGAAATTACTTATAGCTATGTTATGATGTAACAACGAATTACAATAACAAAACAATTATGTTGACTAGAAAAAAAAATAAGTATAATAGGTGACGGATTTTTCATATATTTGAACAGATTAAAAAAATAAAAAAAAAAGATTCCATCCTCCCTATGAGAAATTGAGAATTCAGGATGACGCTCCCTACACCTCATACAGTATGCATTCTCCACTGATATATTAATTGGACCATACAATGGCTGTACCATCTTTTGGATGGGGACCAACAAGGGATCTTAATAGTCCAAGAGCCAAAGCATAGCTGAAAAAGGAAGTCTGTGAACGGTCAGTAGAGCTGTTAAAGATGGTTTTCATTGGATAGCCAATGGTGTTACAGTTGGTAATCAAAACAATCTGATTACTCAGATACCTCCAGATACACCCAAAAATTTTCCATTATTAATTCTGTTTGAACTTTTTTTTTTTTTTTTCCCTTCTTGGACGGGGAGGTACTTTAGCTGCAATCAAGTGGATTTTGAACTTCAAATCTATGTTACAAACCCCCATGGACTTTACCAATTTAGCCAGCTGGGATCTTATTTCTTTCTTTTAACTTTTTCTACTGAAATGAAGAGAGAGAAAGAGAGAGAGAGAGAGAGAGAGAGAGATGAAGCCTCAATTACCAATTGTGCAATGATGAAGGCAGCAACAAGTAGAAGACCAGGCCGTTCCATGAAAGACCAACTCCTGGAACGAGTTACAAATATTAAGGCCTGGCTGATGGTGCTGACTTGAAGATACACAGCAGATGCCATCTTTGCGTGGAGAGGATCCAATTCTTTTGGGTTTGACTCATTGATGTGGTGCCTGTTGAAGTTCGTAACGTAGAAATGTTTCTGGAAAGAAAATTAATGAGTGAAAATCAGACTCAATTGTTTGTTTCCGCTCAAGCACAAAAAATTAGCAAGTATGATTCTGAGTGGGAGTGGTTATGTGCGTGACTATGGAATAAGTGACTGTGTTGTGGGTGCCCATAAGAGAGAGGTACTACAATCAGGATATGTGACATCTAACATTTCTGCAGTGAGACACACTGAATAGTGGGTTCTAACCCCAAAATGTGTATGCATATCACACATAAAGCACAAGTGTGAAGGATGGCTTCTTCCCATCCCTCCAATCTTGAGTAAAGTATTCCTCTTTAATACTTCAATGTAGTCCACACAATTCACACAAATCAATCATGAAAGTGAGGTATACTAGCATGAGGAAACAGAAGTGCACTTACATGAAAGAAGTTTGTCTCATAAGCTACCCAGAAGAATATTACAGTCATTAGAGCCAGGTAACCACCAATGACTATCCCAGTTGCAAAAATTTCACTGAGCTTCCAACTGTCAGGAATTGGAGAAGGCTTGACCCTATCCTTGGATATTGTCATGATAGTACCTGGAAACAGGTTCACAAGTCAGGCAAGAAACATGGAGGAACAGCAGCAGAAGAAGAAGAACAACAAAAGGAATATGTACAATGTGTTAGTGCTAACCATCGTTAAGAACAGCAATGATGAGAATCATCAAGGGAGGGAAGTCAAATCTCCAGAATATCGCCAGCAACATAAACCCAAGCTGTTACATGAAAGATCATTTTCCAATTAGAAGTGAGTAGAGGAAATGCATTGCCAAGTAAAGCTTAGCTGATGAATAAATTTAGTAAAAAAGGCAGCTTACCACAATACGGATGGTGATAGACACAGCATATATCTGACAAAAAGGCAGAGAAAATTTTAGCATTTATGGTCACACAACCTGAGTTTCTTGAAAACAATTTCTTTTTCTTGTAC
Organism: Platanus orientalis; assembly: GCA_025762735.1. Classification (NCBI taxonomy): domain Eukaryota; kingdom Viridiplantae; phylum Streptophyta; class Magnoliopsida; order Proteales; family Platanaceae; genus Platanus; species Platanus orientalis. Next base: position 5,148 of record JAOXJP010226197.1, on the reverse strand, counting down.
TTGATATAAGAAAATTTCTGGTTACCGTGTAGTTTTTCATTCTCTGAAAGATTGCACGGCTTGTCAAAACGGCACTGATGATTACACTCAGCCCGGGTTCTGTGAGAACTATGTCAGAAGCACCCCGAGCAGCATCTGTGGAATCTGCCACTGCAATTCCTATGTCTGCCTTCTTCAGGGCTGGAGCATCATTTACCCCATCACCTGTCATTCCACAGATGTGCTTTCTAGCTTGTAATTTCTTCACAATTTCATACTTATGCTCTGCAGAGAAACATGGAATCAGAAGTTGGCATACAGATTAGAATAAATGAATAGATCTTAAATGTCATAATCACTAGATTTACCAGGAAACACCCCAGCAAAACCATCAGCTTTCTCAATAAGTTCATCAATTGGTAGAGCTGAAATTGACTCGTCCTTATTTTCACCGAGCAAAGATGATGAAGGGTACATGTTTGTGCCCATTCCAAGCCGTCTCCCAGTTTCCTTGGCAATTGCAAGTTGGTCACCTACACAAGTTTTCAAGAGGGGACACTTCAATGTCGGATTCATGACAAGCGGTGAGGAAAATAATATATGAAGGAAATCAGTTAAAAATGGAAGCAGGACTACACAAAGGTAAACGATACCACGGGTGGGTAAAAAACATAAAAACATCAGTCCTCTTAAAAATGATCATGGAAAAGAGCAAAATTAATTCACGCTTAAAAGTTTTAGCCTGGTGATCAACAAGTCCAATTCCTCTCACTACAGGAGTACCAAATAGGTTTTATGGGATGGGAAGACAAGTCCATGATATAATGATACCAATAAAGATTTAGAGAAATGGAGTACAAGTAAAAAGTCTTAATAACTTCACAAAATTGTGGAAGCCACTAGGCCATATCCAGACCAACTGAAGTTAAATGTTAGTGTTGGCTTAGTGGCACCCAGAATTGATCTTTAATTATTTATTGGATTAGAATCATCAAATAGGGACACCAAATGACAAATTTACCTTGTTAGCTCCTGACACACCATAACATATAGCCACCAAATAATGCTGACATGAAATTTTGCATACAATTTCATAATTGACAATTAATGATAGTGATATGTGGTGTACCACACTACCACATGGAAATGCAGGTTATGAAAGATTTAAGATAATCAGCAGTTAAGCAAACCTGTGATCATCTTAACGCTAACTCCAAGTTCAAGAGCTCTTCGAATTGTTTCAGCACTATCATGGCGTGGAGGATCAAAGAGAGGAAGTAGACCAACAAATTCCCAGGGTCCACCAGGACTGTCTTTGGTACCAGCAGGTACTTCCTAAACAAAAGGAAACTATACTGGATCCACAAATGTCCTGAATAATAACATTTTTAGGAAACATAAAGGGTGAATAAAATCATAATTACCTGGCGAGCAACTCCAAGGGATCGAAGTCCACGCTCGGCAAATTTATCAATCATTGCATGTACCTTCCGTTCAATATCTGATTTGTTCCATGCAAGATTGAGAATCTGCAGAAGAACACAAGCAAAAGAGATCAGGGGTTTCAGATCCGATTTTAAGGTGAGGTGAGTGAATATCCAAGTTCTTTGGGAAAAAATTATGCACCTGTTCTGGTGCACCTTTGCTCACTCTATGCATTTTACCAATACTATCTATATATGTCAGTGCTGTCCTCTTATCAGTTGGATTGAATGGAAGGAAGTGAACTTCTCTAATTCCAGCTCGTGCCTTTCAACAAATAAACAAAAATATATGAATAGGCTTGCAAAATAAGGAAATCTGAGATGAAAAAATTGATTTAACAGCAATTCAAATATTTGGAACGGAGACAATTGTGAAAAAGGTAAACAAAGTAGATATGGAGACAATAGTTGCTTGACTAATCAAATGTAATACCTCCTTAGGGTCTGCCAACATTGAAACAATTGCAGCATCAATAGCATCTTGATTCTCTAACCTTGAGGCTCTTGCAGCCATCAGTACAACCATATCCTTGTCAACACCTTTGGCAAAAATCTGCAACATATTGATGAAAATTTTCAACATAAGTTCCAGAGTGATATTTCATTAGGAATATAACATATCCAGTTTCAGTTTTTTGGAAGATAAATCAGATTGAGAGTTCAAAATTATTTCATAGTTATTTTATACAAGCACTTGATATAACTTTTTTTGCTGCTCTTAACTTCTGGCATCATTCACCATAACTTTATTAGGTGAAAGACCACTCAAACAAGGGGGTATTCAATTACAGAGCTTACATTCGCAGAGCATTTTAACTAGGACAGATTATTTTATGTTTGGGTCGCATTTGATTTTAGGGAGTGAAGTAATGTATCACCCTCCATAGACCGTGACTGATTTTCTAAATGAAATCACTCAACCCAAGGAAAAAAAGAAGAAGCTCATGCAACATAATTTTGGTGTGCAAGCATAAAGTTTCTACTGAATTCCCCTAGAAGTTAATTTCTATATGCAAAACTGTCTACTATTGTTTGATGTATGTCATGCAGATCAAAGCAGTATATAGAGATCAAAAATAAAACCTCAATCATATTTTTGTCCACTGTAAGCTTGTTAAGAGTTAATGTGCCTGTTTTATCACTGCATAGCACGTCCATCCCAGCCATCTCCTCAATAGCAGTCATTCTCTTTGTTATGGCACCCTGAAATAGGTGGATGAAAATTAGTTCACATAAATTTCAGAAATGTGTAATATTGAAGCCATTTATGGGCACTGTTCGATTCAAATCTTTAAAAGTGATCATCAACATTATATGGCTTCACAAACCTGCTGAGATAAACGGTGTGATCCAATAGCCATGGTAACAGAAAGAACAGTCGGCATTGCAATTGGGATCCCACCAATGAGCAACACAAGAAGGTTATCAATACCAACACGATATCCCCTCTGTTGAATCCCATATATTGCAATGATTTCAATTACCATCCCGGCAGCAATCGAGCAAATACAAAAGTTCCCAATTGCTGTTAAAACCTGAAAACCCATTAAGTGAAATTATTACTCATTTGAAGGACGTGTTCAGTGACAAATTCTAAAGTTCAGCATACTAGACACCCACATACTATAAAGACTTCCAACCAATCTTTTAGTAGCACAGTGAGATTGTCAGTGACATGATGTTGCTATATTTAATCCATTCGTGTTTCAAAAGGTCTCAAACTCTTAGAGATGAGTTTTAGTATGACTTTATAGAGATAAAAGAGTTTACGAAATGAACCTTCTGAAAATGCCCAATATGTGTAGTGGATTCCACAAGATGAGCTGCCTTCCCAAAGAAAGTATGAACTCCAGTTGCAATAACAACTGCTTCAATTTCGCCTTGCTTGCATGTCGAACCAGAATAAACCCCATCACCTGGACTCTTGGTTACTGGTAATGATTCTCCGGTAAGAGCAGACTGAAAGTAGAAATTAAAAATGCTAAAAGTGAGAACCTATATACAAATCTAAATAAACTTGTGAAAATAAAAATAAAAATCCATAAACAGTTAAACCAATTATTAATGAAATATTTTAGAGACATGAACTAAATTAAATAACTTCGCTGCTATATTTAATTGAATGACTCAGCATATTTTACAATCATAATAGAATTTTACAAATGCAAGGGAAATTGCCTGATTCAACATTTAGTGTTCAACCCATCATTTACTACAAATTCTTATTTTACATCAGACTACAGACTTCATGGTCAAACATAGAGCCAAATTCATGCCCATAAAAGCTGAAAATTCCACCAACCATATAGGGTATAATTTTCTAAAATCAAATAGTGAAGCATCAGGGTTTCCAGATGAAAACAAGGTTCAAGATAATAAAATCTCAAAAGTTTAATGAGCTTCTGAAATACTGCATATAATATGTTATCAACATGATAAGTTGCTAGATTTTCCATTGCTATTGGCATGCCCATGATTTGTTACATTTCATAGGGTAAGACATCAACACTTCTAATTAGAAGTATAAAACTAGAAAGAACTTGCATGTTCTGTCATCTACTGCACCATTCTAAGTTTTTATTAGCCAAATCTTATAAATCTTTGTTTGAACTTTTAATTCTTGAATCCATTATGAGAAAAATCATGTTTACAGATGCACAGGACACATTTGTGTTGTTTCTATGCTTATGCTTGTTGTCCATACCCTTTCTGCTGCTGGCTCATCACATACTAGTACTATCCATTTGATGAGGAGCTACTGAGCTGCAGGAGGATAACCTTTAAAGATGGAGAAAACATTCATTTTAAACTACCTTTCACCTAATCAAAAGCATAAACAGCAGTTCTTCTTTATGTTCATCCTGGGTCATTATGATGGTTTACACCTATGATTATTAGTTAGGACTTAGGACAAGCCTATAAATTCCTTCGGCATTCACACAAGTCTGAAACGTTTCACCAATGTCACATGATGGACCTTTGATAATTACTTTAGTAGAACATTAATACTGAGGGGTGAAAATGGAAGAGTTTCTAATTTTTCAGGGCCCATTTGGGCCACAGTTAGGGACTTAGGGTTGAGTCTGCCTATTCTCTTTCCAAATTTCTTTCTACAAAGCAAAACATGGCCCATACAGTGGGACTAACATGAAAGCTTGCAAAGGGGGAAACCAAAAAAAACACCCCAAATATGGGTCCACATTAATTCCAACCACACACACACACACACACACACAAAGAGCCTTGCTGGCTGAAACTTTGGGGTTTGCATATGTTCTCTAAGTCCACCTTTCTTTTTTTTTTAGGTAAAACACAGGTTGACTGAAGAAAACCTTGGAGTCATGGAGTGAGACTGTCCAGTGTAAGCTACAAGACCTTATACTTAAGGAACTTTTTTTTTCATTGAGGGACCAAGTAGGTCTATCTGATTTGGTTGCTAACAAATAAGCTAAGACTCATTCCAAATGATTAGCGTCCTCCTTATAAGGAGTCAGAGATGCCCAGATAACGCCCATTTACATAGGTATATACATTTCATGGGCCCAATTAATTAGGAACCTTCATATCTGCATAATAATCATACAAACCAAGCCAAAGTATCAAAGTCAAACATATAAATTTGGAATTCAATTTTAGCATTCTGATCAGAAAGAATGATACCACCTTGTCAAAACATCACAATTAA
>JAOXJP010226196.1:0-11531 GCA_025762735.1 Platanus orientalis | reverse complement strand
TCTAGATGCTTCCACTTGTTTCCCTAAATACCATCCACTCGCTTCCCCAATCACTTCTAAAATGGGAAGTGTGCTTCCCACTAGGGAAGCATAATGGAATTAGTTTCCCAGGAACTGAGCTTCTTGCCTTGTACCAAGCTTCCCTAAAACTATGGGCTGGACACAATTGATGAGCTTGACAAAGAAGAAGAGCAAGGTGGCCCTTCCCATTACTTGGGAAGCAGAATGGAATTAGTTTGCCAGGAACTGAGCTTCTTACCTTGTACCAAGCTTCCCTGAAACTATGGGCTGGACACAATTGATGAGCTTGACAAAGAAGAAGAGCAAGGTAACCTATCAGAGTAGGAAAGAGCAAGAAGAATCAAAGTAAAGGTGGAGTACAACTGTACAAGAGAACAGTGAAGAAAGAAGAAATCAGTTAGGGCAAAAATCTAGAAGAACATTTCTCAAAGAACGTGATTAAAACACTTTTTTTTTAATAAAATGAGCAATATAAGGTTGTAAGTTAATAAAATCAAAAGATTAATGGTGGAAAGGGGTTTGATTCAAGAGAAAGAGTGATGCAGGACAGCTTTTAAGGATGCTGTGCTCCTGTGGGTAATGGGCCCACTTCTTAATCTATTACTTAGAACTTCGAATTTACAGGTGAGGGCCCACGTGTGCAGCAAGTTCAAACAATCAACTCACACCTTAAACATTCCAATCAGTCATCAATCAGAATAACAGAATAGTCTGATAAACTTTTGTAAAGATCCACTTAGGGTTGTTCAATTAAGCTGAAAAATTAAGGAAACTCGATCCAGATGATGACTATGAATCCCTAAAATTTCAGATTAATTACGCTACTAAAACACCTTCAAACAGATTCAGATTACTTGCTGTTTTCAGTAACTAGCCATAGCAGAATGATAAACTTAGAACAATCAGATGTGAAGCATATCTGATAATCTAAATAAGACAGAATTCCAGCAGTGCTTTGATTAGATCCATCCACACATCCAGCAATATTAAGTTGATTCAAGAGATATAAAGAAGCAAAGCACAAGATAGAAGATCTGCAACACCGATTGATGGGGTATTTATAGATCAGCTACAATTGGTTTGGATTCTCACCCAGCTTCCACCGTAGGAGAGAAGGAGGAAGTCAAGGCCCTGTTTGGGAACCATTCTTTGAATTCTCTTTCAGAATCAATAAAATGGATTCTGAAGATTCTACATTTTTGAGCCATTTTTAAATCAGACTAGTGTTTGGCAACATTTAATCCAGAATCCCTTTGTTTTTTTTTTTTTTTGGTAGCAGAATGCTGTTTGGAAACTACGAGTAAAGAATTTTTATTTTTTTTCAGTTGATTCAGAGAATATGCTATGGTATGCATACAAAAATAAAGAATAATATCTAGACGTTGCTCTTTTTAATAATTTCACAAAATTTATGAAAGATACCCTTCCAACTACTTCAACTACCTGAAAGACACAATCACCAAGATAAACATTGTGCATGCCTTATTCAAACTTTAAATTTAGAATTTCAAAGTAGAGACCATTATTTGGAATCAAAATATCTGTCCCCAGATGGGATAAACTAAAAACTCAGACTTATTCCTAATCTAACTTTAGCTTTCAGGGGACAAACAACTTCAACTTTACTAAATGAAGCAACTCAACAAATAGCTAACATATGCTAGAGATGAAAACAAAAAATCGACTTGTATAGCAGTTATCCAAATGCATCAAATATCATTCGTTCAGTGATAATCGACTGGTTTCTATGGAAGAACGCTGGCATTAAGTATGTGGAATTGCTCAATCAATACCCAGTTAAACTGCAATTAAAAAAATAAAACAACTTTTAGTACAAGACTACCTACAACTAAAACAATTTTTATATCATTTCAGCTTATAATATAAACACTATTACTACAAGACTACCCACAAGTGAAACACTAGTTTTATATCAATTCAGCTCATAATATTCACACTGCATTCATTAAGATTGCATTGGTAGGTTACAGTGGTCCTCTTCAACTTACCTACGTTCATTGTTGGTTCATGGTATAAATACATTAAGATGGTGTTGTTATGATAAGGTGGGGAGGACCACCTAGGCATAAATTCAGTCTCCAGTGCCTAAAGCTTATGAACAAGACACCAAAGAGGTTTAATCCCTCATCCCTCTGCAGCTTACCTATAACCAAAGAGTCTTGATCCCAAGACCTCCCCTTGATTCCTCTGCAGCTCACCCATTACCATGAACCTATGTAAACACTCTTAAAGTGTTTTTTTTTTTTCCATTGAATTTATTGTTTCCAAAATTTAGGTAGTGATGAAAACTAAAGTGAAATGCACATTCGTACAACTAAAGTTAATACATACATGACAATTAACTAAAACCTTCATTTTCTATGACTTATCAAAAAGAACCAAAAAAATTAAAAAAGAAAGAAAAAGAGAAAAACTCTTCATTTCTATTGCCTTAAGGGTTAGTACTGAGTGTAGTAGCTATATTGAGGCCATAGGTTACCCATCACTGGAGGCGTGTAAGATGTTGAGCTCATGCTCTATTCTGCCACAATCTTGAGATCATGGGTTTGAACTCAGTTTATGAGGAAAGGATAGTTTACCCTGTGACCTCCATTTAAAACCCCAAGGATTTGTAGGTCCATCCTTGAGAACAAAAATAATCTATTTAACATTGTTTCATTATATTTAAAACTGATTTTAGCTCATTGCTCAGGAACTCAAACATAGAGATTTCAATTGCTTATGGAAGTTTTAGAATCTGTGGTATTGATAGGTGTCCACTATTTGAAATTGAGCAATAATCATACAATATTGTTTAGGCACACCCAGACTAAAGCTGCCCTCCTCTTGTTGAGCCATCCTTTGGTTTTCAATGCAACACCTACACTATGCGACAACCAAATTCATGTATGTGTAACCAGAAAGCAACATATAACTTTAAAAGCACTCTACCAATGCTATCGGTTTGCAAGGTATGATTATACAGGAACACCTGTGATGCTCTTGCATAGATGGGAATTCCCTTGTTCTCTATTGATTTGTTGTTTGTAGACATCCTATTATGTCTTCACTGGATGAATTTCATGAGTAAGACCATCATATGGTCAGTCCCAATATCCATGTTTGCTAACCAGCAAAGGGTTTCAAATAAAGAAAGTTGCTGTTTGGTTTTGTGAGGAATTAACACAAACACCAAGTGTGCACTTGTGCATTGTTAAAAAATCAGGCTTTAAGTAGCTGAAACAGTGGATGTGTGTGGGGGTTTAAGGCTAACAAAAGAAGGGGTAATGGGGCTGAAATAGATACAGACAGTGGAATAAAAGGGGGTTGTATAAGGGCTGATATCTAATAGCAGAAAAGGGAAGATCCCAGCTTGCTAAGTTAGTAAAGTCTGGGTGTAGAAGCATGTCAGTTCCAAGGTGGAGAGCAGGGGGTTTAGAAAATAGAGAATTAAAAGGACTCAAATCTGTAGTTAATTATGAAGGTTCCGCACAAAAGTCTTGGAGTTGTAATCTAAGAAGGGGGTCAGGCAGAAGAGGGAGGGAGGAGTCTACCTGTATTATTGCTCATGAGGTTGGGAATTCTATCATGAAATGTTAGGGGATTGGGAGGGAAGGAGAGGAGGTGTGTGAGGGGTATGTATGCCCGGTGGAAGGTTGTGTGTTCTTTTCAAGAAACAAAAATGCATTCCTTTGGGCATAGAGAGGTTGTGGATTGCTAGGGAAGAAAGACATGGGTTTTTTGTCATAAAGAAGCCCATAATCAAGCACGGGTTATCCTAATGGGTTGGAACAAGGATGTAGTAGAAGTGGTGCAGGTAAATCAAGGAGACCACTTAGCATCTCTGAAATGCAAGTAAATTAAGGTCTCCAATTTGTGGATATCCTCAGGGGTGTACAGCCCCCAAGATGCAAGCTCTAGGCAAATGTTGTGGAACGAATTGGCTGAGATTTAGAAGGATTGGCAGCTTCTCTAGTAATGTAGGATGCTCTTTTAAAAAGGACCCCACAAAAATTAGGGATAAACTACAAACGTCATATAAAAATCAAGAGAACAAGAAGTAGATAAGAAGATTAAAGAAGACAGGAGATAAAAGAAGAGAGAGAGTAGGAGGGTAAAATGTTCATCTCATGTGAGGGGTTGAGAGAAAAACATGGGATACCACACCCACTTCAGCACACGTGTTTTCTTTTCAAATATTTATCTTCAACTGATTTTCATTAATCTAATGTGGCCTTTAAATAGGCATTACATGGTGAATAAAATAAAATAAAATCCTACACTCAAGATCTTCTAACAAAATAAAAGACTTATAAAAAAAAGGGAATCTTGGTTGGCACAATATTTGGCTTATTGGCCAAGTTATTGGGTTCCACAAGATCTCGAACAATCTCTTAAAATATTCTTTCCAAAACTTTTTAAAAAGATCCTAAACTTGTTAGCCAAGTTTTCTAAAAAAAACTCTATTTCCATTTTTATTGATACCCCCTTGGTAATTTGGTCATAATTTTCCCAAATCACCTCGGATTTTCACAATCTTGGTCTTGTTTGAAAGGTAACGGAATAACCTATCTAATAACACCAAAATAAAGCAAAAAATGTCAAGTTTTGGCTAGAGAAAAAGTGGGTCCAAAGTGAATAATGGGATTACAACTAACCCCCCCCCCCCCCCCCCAAAAAAAAAAAAAAAAAAAAAACTAAACTAATCATGGTACTATTGGCCTTATTACAAAATTACCACTAACGCTTTTAAAATAAGTAAATAACAGAAAAAATAAACTACTATACTAGACTTGACAAAGATGACTATCCATGATAATCTAGCTTCTTCTTCTTGACATGGTATGCTCCCGCATCACCTAGTGTCTGGCAGAGGATTTCTACATAATCTGGTTTCCTTCAGAGATGACATGTACTCATTCCTTATCTTCCCAGATGCTTCTTTTCTATGATTTTATTTATGGAAATGGCCTAATTGATATGCAGATGAAAGGGGCTAATACACCTAGTCTAATAAGTAGTCTGACCCAATCATGAGCCGATTGGACTGCTTTCTTATTTTTCCCTCATAGAAGGAGCACTTCCCCCATTGTTTCTTTAAGCTCTACCGAACTTCGACTCTCACCACATTCCTAATTGAAGCCATTCATAGGTAAGGGCCAAGAATCCTCCATTTCTAAGGATCAAAGGCATTAGCGTGAAAATCTTCGGAAATCCTATTATCTTGGCTAAAGATGGAGGAAATCTCATGGAAATAAAAGTCGAAAATTGATTGGCTCAGATATGGGGATGGTAACACAAGTTTTTTCCACTAGATTGTGAATCAAAGAAAGAACAAAAATGTGATCTCGGGGTTGCAGGAAAATGGCAGATGGTGTAAAGGGCTTAATGAGCTGGCTGAGGTCTTCTCCTAGTATTATATGAGGTTGTTTGCCGAGCCTGCTTCGAAAAGACCTAAGATAGAGGGCCTAGAGTTCAACAAACTTTCAAGCGAATGGCGTGATTGGCTAGAAAGATCATTTTCAGAGCTCGAAGTTAAGGAGGCTCTTAAATGCTTGAAGGAAGACAAAGCCCCTAGGCCTAACGGTTTCCCTATGTGTTTCTTCTTGGAGTTTTGGGATACTCTTGGGAATGAGGTGGTTATGTAGGCTTTGGAAGCCTTTCAGGCAAATGGTTCTTTATGTAGAAGTTTGAATTCCTCATTTATATCCCTCATCCCAAAGAAGCCAAATCCTTGAGAAGTTCGGGATTTTTGCCTAATCAACCCGCTAAGCAATTTCTTTAAGTTGTTATCTAAAGTTTTGGTATACCCGATGGAAGCTGTAATGAACCTTGTCATTTCCCCCTTTTCCCCCTCCCAGTGTACTTTTAACAAGGGCCGACAGTTGCTTAATTGCTATTTGGTGGCCAATGAGTGCATTGACTATTGGGCAAAGATGAATTTTGACGGGATTATATGTCACTTAGATATGGAAAAGGCTTACGATCACATGAATTGGGATTTCCTTGGTTGGGCAATGGATTAAATGGGATTTGGGAGCAAGTGGAGATTCTAGATTCTAGTTTGTATTACTTCAACCTCTTACTCTTTACTGGTCAATGGCACCACAGTGGGTTTTGCTAGAGGGTATTGTGGTATTATACAGGGTGACCCGATTTCTTTGTTCCTGTTTAATATCGTAATGGAGGTGCTTAGTTGTTTACTATCAAAGGCTGAATCCACTGGCTGTTTGTTGGGTTGTAAAATTGGTGAAAGGAGGCCTTATGTGCTGTTGCTGCAGTTTGTTGATGATTCGCTTTTCCTCCTCCCCAACTCGGAGTCCAAAATCATGAATCTTTAGAGCATCTTGCTTATCTTCGAGGCTTGCTCTGGGCTCAAAGTAAATCTGCCTAAAAGCAAAGAAAGTCAGAGGGTGCACCATACGGCGGAGTTGTTGGGTTGCCAAGGGGCATCTCTCCTTGTGATTTGGTCTACTCCTTAGGAGGGAACCAAAGAGCTAAATCTCTATGGGATCCGTAATCGAGCGAATTCATCAGACTTGTAGGGTGGAAAGGCCAGTTTTTGACAAAGGAGTTAAGCTTACCCTTATTAAGAGTGTGCTATCCAATTTGCATGTATACTTTATGTCCCTCTTTAGTCCTCGAGAGTATTGAAATGGTGAGGAGGGATTGTTTTTTGGGCCGCAATGGATGGAGCATACAAATACCACCTGGTGGAGTGGAATAAGGTATGTACTTCTTTAGACCAGGGAGGCTTGGGTATTAGATCCCTAAAAGAAGTAAATAGGTCTTTACTGGTGAAATGGTTATGGAGATTTGGAGCGGAACCTAAGGCTCTATGGCGTTGGGTGGTTGAAGCAAAATATAACTCATGCCAATGGTTGGTATAGTGAGAAACCAAGAGATTCTCTTAGGTCTAGCCTGTGGAAAGATATATACAAGGAAATGGTAGCTTTTAAGAATGGAATTGGCTATTAGGTGGGGAGAGGTAATACAATGCTTTTCTGGTAGGATGCGTGGTGTGGAACCTTCCCTCTTTGCCTAGCATTTCCAGAGATTTATGATCTGGCGCTCCTAAAAATTGGGATGGTGGAAGAGCTATTGTAAGAGAACTCAATCTCACACTTGGGACCTCCACTTGCGGCGGAATGTAAATGATTGGGAAATATTGGCCATTTCATGTCTGCTGTTGAGATTGGTAAATGCTCCTATCGGTAGTAATATGGAGGGTGATCACCTAATCTGGTCAATGACTTCCTCTTTAAACCTTTCGACTACCTCAATGTACACCCTGCTTCGTCCTCTAGGTGCCATAGATTACCCAATCTGCAACGGTTGGAAGTCCGGAATATTGTGTGAGGCGAGTTTTTTTACTTTGGCTTATATATGTTGGAAAGGTCATGTCCCAAGACAACCTTATGAAAAGAGGATGGCCAATGGCTAGCCGGTGTAGTCTATGTATGAGGAATTTGGAGTTTGAGTTACATCTCTTCTTCCATTGCAATGTGGCTGTGGAGCTTTGGGGGGAGTTCCTCAAGTGTTTCAAGCATCCTTGGGCAATGCTGGATTCTATTTGATTCCTTCTTTCCTAAGTGGCTGGTTTGGCGGTAGAATGGGGCATCTTTCCCCGAGGGGTATCATTCTTTGGAAGTGCACTCCTCACATCGTGTGTTGGGAGTCTTGGGCAGAAAGGAGTTGGTGCATTTTTTAAGGAAAAGAGGCTTCAATCAAGCTATTATTGGAAAGGGCTTTGGGTCCGATGTACAGATGGACATCCCACACGACAGAATTCATGGGTTGTAATTTTGCGGTTCGGGCTTTTTAGTGGGATTCCTTAGTCTTTAGATAGTTTCCATTAGGGGGCTTGTACTGCTCGTGCATGCTCTTTCTTTGAATAAAATTTTACTTCACTGATAAAAAAAAAAAAAAAGTCGTCTATTCTAGCCCGCCATTCCTCTCTTGTTTTACATAGTTGCTTTGGTAATTGACTCCTGAGTGTGTAATCATGCTTTTAACATTCTCTGAAGTGTCATTGAAACTTTCATGTTTTTTTCCAATAGATTCCTAACTTCCAGAGTTTTTATAATTTTGCCACGTTTTAGCAAGATTTCAGTACCTCACTAGGCCAAAACATATATCAGTCAGAAGTTTTGAAGCTTGATAATGCTATTGAATTAGATTGTCATAATTGAGCAAGAATCAGTCAACTATCTATAAAATAGGAGCATGATCATCATTTCAGTAACTTCTTGTATGATAATACCATAATCAATTTACATTTCCTGTAGGTAAAGTCTGTGGGTGTCAGACCACAGACCTGGCTTCAAAACCCGTCTTCATCTACTTACCTATAAAAAAAAAAAAGGTGGCTTTTGAATAGAAGTTTGATTCGGCTATCAGTTGCCTTGATATCTGCATTGAAGGTGTTATTAGATTTAACACAATAAGTTTGGCAATGAGCGTATGAATGAACTGGATCCTGGTAAAGAGTCCAATTATCTTGTTAATCCTGTTTATTGTGATTGAACGCCTGGTTGAACATTGAGAAGTGAAAATATTTAATTTTTATTATTACTATTGTTAATATGATTGCTGTATTTGGACCTTTTACACTATAGATATTGTAATTGTTATTTATTTAGGCTGCGTTTGGCAGCCACTTGTAATGCAATCATTTCATTTGAGTTTCCCAAGGCTTTTGGATTTGCACCCATTTGTGCTTTGATAACATTAGTCATTTCATTTTATAGAAAAGCCTAAGATGACTTCATTTCTAATTGTAGTTAACAAATTAGTATTAATTTGAATGAGTTCATTACAAACATCAGCTCATGGCTACAAATGCCTTAAGAAACTCAAATGAAATGATTACATTACAGGTGGCTGCCAAACAGGCTGTTATTTATTGGTAAAGGTAGTTAATTCTATTTGGTACCTGAAATTTTTCTCAAAGCGGCAATCAAATAGTAGTTTCTACATAGACCCAGCTTTTGGTCATCTCTTTAGGTCAGCAGTTGCTCAGGTAATTGTTTTGTGTCTACTTCATACTGCTTTAACATGACTCATATTGGGATGGTTCAATTACCAGTCACCTATGTGGTTGTTGGGTTGTATAATGTCTTTGGAAGGTTGTAATGTATTGCTGGAAGCCGAGTAACCATGGTTTCACAAAAAAATTTGTAGGTCAAGGAATAAATAAAAGGTGAAGTTTCCCCTTTATTCCACGCCCGGAAGCTGAAAGGTAACTGTTTCGAAGCTTCGGTACTCGGAGGAGGTATTTGGTGGCTGCCCTGCGCCAGACAATGTGGGAAACACGGGTATTGGAGATATTTTCAGCTAACACGGGTACTGGTATCACTATCCACATTGGGACCAACACAACCCACAAATAGGATAGCAGAATTATTGCGCCATGACTGCACTGCTCTCTCTCTCTCGTGGCATATTGGCCATCGATTTGTTCTGCTTGAATTAATTCTCGATCTACAATTGCATAGCTTTAATCCAAAGAAAGCTGCCACCCGGTCCCACCAGGTGCTACCAGATGTGTCAATTATCTTGGTCGTGATTGGGAAGAAATGCGTTAAAAATTAAGTGTGAATGCAATCAAGTAGCAGATTATTTAACAGAGTAGATGCTTCCTACGATGCCTTGCTACTGCACCACCAGATCTGATTATTCTTCAAGCCAATGATGTAATAGGCATGATGTCCCATCCTGGGCAATATCCTAAAATAATTGAAGCTTTTAAGTGGAAATGAACAATCATGGAAGATAACATTCTGAAACCGAAAAAGAAGTGATGAGCATATGAAGAAGCAGAGAGAGAGAGAGAGAGAGAGAGGCACTTTTATTTGTTGGGCACGCCAGAAGCAGCTTGAGCTTTGATTTTTATAACTTGACCAATGTTGGCCAACTCTCTAAAAGAGGACTGCTTATATATGTATTCTTGATTTCTTCTAGTATTCCTAGTACTAGTAGCCGTATACGTTGTCTAAATTATATATATGTTGGTCAACTCTCAAAAGAGGACTTCGATAAAACCCCAATTTCTCTCTGATTTTTTTGAACTCCGTCTTAAACAATTGTCAAAAGGGAAAGGATGTTTTGGGCAGGATTTGGTTTCTAGGATGGTGTCCAGGACATCAGGGCTGTAACGAAATAAAATGCATGTTCCAAATTCAAAAAATGCATCACTCACCCATTTTATTGCATATGATGTCCCCTAGTGTCCTGGACACCAAATCCTGGACAGAACATCCTTTTCTTTGTCAAAATAACACTTTCGCGCACAACAAATAATATAATATTAAAATCAGGATAATCATGTAATAGAAAATTAAATGACAGAGAAAACTTATTGGTTTGGATTCCATGTGCCCCTTTAATGTTCGCTAAGGTCTGCCCATATGCAGGGACCTGGCGTCGAAAAAGTGATTTACACTTTTTAGGGGGTGATTTTCACTTTGTGGCACCTTGTGTCCGCCTTGTATATGGGCTGACCGTAGGTGTTCGTTAAGGAGGTGCACCATATCTATAGGGAAAGCTTACTGGCTTGTCGGGGCATGTTTTCAAATACTATCTTTGACAGTATTCATTGCCCTCTTTTTTATGTGGTAGGGAATTATGGTGACCATCCCAAGATTCAAACAATCTATATCTTAGATCTGCACAATACAAGAAGCAACAAGTGAATGACAATCCTAGTGATTACGACAATTATAACCAACTTTATCCCAACTATTTGGAGTCAGTTACATGAATCCTATTCCGCCAATTCATTCTATTTAGGATCATATTTGCAGCTTGGCGTTCCTCTAACCCTTCTAAGTACTCTCACTCATTGGCATAGTCATTGGTTTGACTGGGTTTTTATGCCAGTTTTTAGTCTGGCGTAATCATTGTGGTTCCAACCCTATAATATGAAGCAAAACAAAAGAACATTGAAGAAAAGAATTGAAGTACGAAATCTATTCTCTAGTGCTTTTCTCTTTTTTAATATATCTCCCTTTTTGAAATAGATAGATATAGAGGAAGATTAGGGAGTTATCTCCAATAGGTTTTCTTCCAATAGATACCTCCTTTCAAAGGACTCTCCATATAACAGAGTATTATGGCTCGTTTTCCTACAACATTATAATAATAAAATAAAATGATAAATCAATTCTAGTGACAAAAAGGAATTCAATGTTTTGAATCTCCCATATATATATATATATATATATCTATATATATAGTAGCCCCAAGCCACCTTTCTCTCTCATCCACGTGGACACTCTCAAACTTTTTGTTTTTAAAATTTTCCAAAATACCCTCTAATTGTGGAGAGACATGCCGTATGACAACTTCTCTTCCTATAATCTCTCCCCACCTCCTCTCCTATAATTATTCAAATCGCCACTTTTCTCTCTCATCCACATGGACAATTTATCAAATTTTTTGTTCTTAAAATTTTACAAAATACCTTCTAATTGTGGAGACATGCCATATGACAACCTCTACTTCCTATT
>JAOXJP010226195.1:0-11531 GCA_025762735.1 Platanus orientalis | reverse complement strand
ACTATAGAACCCCACACTTTTCTTCACTTGGGTTTCCTTTTGGATAACCCTTTGTAGCCTACCTCCAATGGATGTGCTTTAGCAATAATAGAGAAGTGGCAATGAAATGATTTCGGTATGAATTTACCTATCTAAGCATAGAGAGAGTTTTAGAGAACTAAATCTCTTAAGAATCACCAAGAATGTGCAAGAGAGCTTTCAAAGAATGTGATTTTTTGTCAAGAACCATTAATTGCTCAATGGGTGCTCAAACCCTTATATAATAGACGAAAATAATCCATATCCATTGGATTAGAACATCCCTAAACATTCAAATGATGTGGGCCATTGATTGGCAACGAATTTATGAAGTTTAGACCGTTATACAGTGTTTCCGCAACTTTGGATCGATCCTAGATCGAACCAAGTGCAAAACACTCAATTTTTGCAACCAGAGAATTGCTGGATCGATCCAAATAAGTTTGGATCGAAGTGGTTTGATCCTGGATCGATCCAAATCCCTAGCATAAACACCTCTTGGTAAAACGACTATAACTTTCTTTAGAAAACTTTAAATAGTTCGCCCTTTTTTTTTGTTAGAAAGTAGACTTATAGATCTTTCCATCCATATATGGATTGTAGTCTAAGTCCTACTGAGGTGATCTAGGGAGTTCTTGGAAGTTGCCTCAAAATTTACTGATTTGTACAGCACTAGTCAGCATAGGCACTTGTTCCTCAGTGAACCCTTTTCATTTTTTTGAGCATTGGGCTCTTTGTGCATTCCAATTAGACCCTAATTAAGTTTTCTAAGTGATTCTTAGGGTCAACCATGGTCTCGGGGTTTCGTGAGCACACACACACTTACCATTTGGTCTCATATACCCGATTTACCTTTTTGTGCTTGGAACCGATGTGTTGGCTTCCTTGAGGTAGCTTGCACTTGAGACTTGGGATTCTTCCATGATGCTTGAGTCTCTTTGACATGGTCATTCCGGCTTTGAGTCCATCTTCTTAAAACTTTCTCAGACTCTTTTCTTAGAGTTACATGAATACACAAGTTACATATAAAAGTCCTATACAATATGACCACTACATGTATACACTTTGATTTGTGCATGGACATTGAAAATACATAGACCTAACAATTAGGGCCGTCATCTTGAGACCCTAAGCTTTATAAAAGTGTGTGGTCTGCTTGAGTTTTCTTATACCCTACTTTTACCATGACAATTCTAAATCTTTTAAACTAAGCATGTGGTGACTGTTTCAACCCATATAGTGCTTTCTTCAGTTTGCAAACTTTGCCTTTAGGACCTGGCATATAAAACCTTGGTGGTGTAGTCGTGTATACTTCCTCCTCCAGATCTACAAGTAGGAAGACGTTCTTTACATCGAATTGCAATAGCCACCAGTGCGAATGTCTCTTGATAGTCTATGTGATAAGTTTGGGTGAACCCTTTTGCGACTAGCCTTGCCTTGTATCTGTCCATAAAACCATCCGACTTGTATTTAATGGTAAATACCCATTTTTACCCAACTAACTTCTTCCCTCTAGGAAGGTCAACCAGTTCCCATGTTTTATTTCTTTCTAACGCTTGCATTTCTTCTTCTATAGCTTTCATCCATTTCGAGTGTAGAACAACCTTAGATACACTGCAAGGTACAAAAGTAGAAGACAAGGCAACGGAAAAACTATGAAAGGATGGTGCCAATGCATGATAAGACGCAAAATTTGATATTAAGTGTTGGGTATAAGTCCTCACATCCTTTCTAAGAGAAATAGGTTGGTTAAGGACAAAAGAAGAATCATTATATGTCTTAGAAGTTGGCTCTGAATTAGACTCTTGGAGTGGTTTATGAGAAGGTAGGTCATTTTCTTGTACATCACCTTGCTTTTGTGCTTTTACACCATCTTGCTTCTTTCTCCGACTATAGTATTGAAGCTCTTTCTCCCCCTTTTTACCATCACTAAGCTCTTCTCCCTTTTTTTATCATCACTACCTCCATCAAAATGATATATGGGAATAGGATTTGGCAGAAGAACCTAAAAGGACAACTCAAACAACTCTTCACCCTTAGATTGTTCCCCTTTAAGATATGTCTTACCAGACAAGAAGAAAGGAATGGATTCAAAGAAAGTGACGTCCCTTGACACGAACTTGCGATGAGTGGGGGGGTGATAACACTTATACTCTTTCTGATCAACTCCATAACTCAGAAAGACACACTTAAGTGCCTTAGGATCTAATTTGGAACAATTAGATTTAGGTACATAAACATAACAAATGCAACCAAAGGTTTTAGAAGAAAGATGAAACAAGGGAAGATTAGGGGATATGACTTCAAGTGGTGACTTATATGAGAGGACACGAGTGGGCATCTTGTTCATGAAGTAGATAGCGGTTTGAATGGCTTCAGATTAAAAAGTCCTAGGCACATGCATGCTAAACATGATTGCCTGAGCAATCTTTAAAAGGTGTCTATTTTTCCTTTCTGCTACCTCATTTTGTTCAGGTGTCCCTGGGCATGTGGTTTGGTGAACAAGTCTAGACGTATCAATGAAGAATGTCATGTCACAAGAAACTCCACCATTGTCAGATTGTAAGACTTGGATTTTAATATTAAATTGAGTACAAACCATAGAGTGGAAAGATTTAAAAAAAACATTCACATCACTTTTCTTTTTCAACAAATATAGCTATGTGACTCTCGAACAATCATCCACAAAAGTCACAAGATAATTAAAGCTAGACAATGATGTAATAGGACAAGGACCCCACACATTAGAATGCATAAGTGAAAAAGGAACTGAATTCTTATCATTATTACTTTAGGGATAAACGGACCTACAATGCTTTGCTAATTGGAAAGGTTCAAAATGAACATTAGACTTAGAAAAATAAATGTGAAGAAACATCTTCCTTAATACAGTAAAAGACAAGTGACCAAGTTTACATTGCCACGTAAATAATTCATTTGCTGTGGAAAGAAAGACATCCGTCTTTATTGCTGAAGTAGTTACTGGTAGATTAGAGTACAAAATGTAAAGAACATCCTTCTCATGCCCCAAACCAATTGTTTTCTTCGTCATCGTGTCCTGAAACACACAATGGGTAGGAAAAAATGTAACACAACAATTAAAGTTCTTTGTAATATGATTAATGGACAACAAGTTCAAAGTAAGGTTAGGAACATGAAGATAAACACAAATTTGAGGTAACATGGATATCTCCTTGATCAACAATAGAGATGGATAACCATTGGCTATCCGAACCTTGTCTTTCCCATAACAGATATGATATGAGGTGAATAGGGAGGACCTACTGGTTATATGATGATAAGCTCTAGAATCAATGATCTAGGAGCATTGAGGGGTGGTAACTGAGGTAGATATTGCAGATGTAGATGTACCTAAGTGAGCTAAGGATGATGTGGGTATTGTGGACGTGTAATCAAGCAGAGAAACAAAATGTCTGAATGCTGCAATCTCATCGGGTGAAGTAGGGGGCATGTGAATAGGAATTGAAAGCACTTTAGCGCCCATCAAACAGCCAGTCAGCCTAAAAGCTATAACTGTTAGGGGAAGGTAACGTTTAATGTTTTTAAGATCGTTTTGTAGGGGGTATGTGAGTAGGAATTGAAAGCACTTTAGTGCTCATCAAATGGCCAGTCAGTCTAAAAGCTATAACTGTTAGGGGAAGGTAACGTTTAATGTTTTTAAGATCGTTTTTGCGGGTCTAGCAGTCAGTCCAGTCAAAGAGAGCTTGAGGGTAACACGTGCAGGGTATCCCACCCACACGTGCTAGATTGCGAGAGCCATACCCCAACAATCCCCTACCCCCTGGAACCATGCAGGGTACTTAAACCCACAACCTGGCATTCTGGTACCAATTGAAAGCACCTTAGCGCCCATTAAATGGCTAGTCCACCTAAAAGCTATAGCTGTTAGGGGAAGGTAACGTTTAATGTTTTTAAGATCGTTTTTGCGGGTCTGACAGTCAGTCCAATCAAAGCGAGCCTGAGGGTAACACATGCGGGGTATTCCACCCACACGCGCTGGATTGTGGGACCCATACCCCAACAGGAATCATAGAGGGTAACTCTATAGATGATGAAGTTACTGAATGAGTGCTAGGTCGATTTCCAGCAAAGCAACCACCTCCTCTGCCACTGTTAGACCCACCTCGCTGAAATGGATGGGGGTTTAAGTCTGGGGGGCATCCATGAAGATCCCAACATTGATTTTTATTGTGCTTGAATCGGCCACAATGCTCACATTTGAGCTAGTCTCTGTCATCAGGTGAGTTACTAAGCCTGCCACCATGGCCATGGCCAGTGAAAGTACCACGGCCACCCCGAGTGGAGCTAGACACTAGTGTTGCTTTTTCAACAGTAGATGCTAGATTCATTACCCCTTTTTGCCTCTCTTCTCGATGAATATAAGCATAAACTTTATTCAAGGAGAGATGATGAACCATATTGAGCACATGAACTTGAATCTACTTGTATTCTGAGTTCAAACCCACCAAAAATTCAAACACTTGGATTTCCTTAACATGCTTTTTGTAAGTAGTTTCATCATTCACATAAGATGGACAATATGAGGTATAATGTTCCAACTTTTTCCACATCTTCTGAAAATCAGAGTAGTAAAGCACAAGGGGCTGATCTCCTAAACTGTGCAATCCTTTGTCTAAGTTCATAGACCTTTGCAGTATATCCAATCTCAAAGTAAGCTTTAGACAAGGAGTCCATTATTTGATGTGCACTTTCCAAAAACAGATAATGTTCACTGATTTCTGGTTTCATAGAATTTAACAACTAACCTATGATGGTAGCATTTTCTGTCTTTCACTTTTGATAACAAAGATCACTCTTTTGAGGAATCTCTGCTCTGCAGTCAAATACTCTTCTTTGTCTTTCCCTTGTATGTAAATGAGAACAAATTTTGACCATATGAGATGGTTACACCCATCGAATTTCACGGTAGTGATTTGGGCCTATGAAGAATCATTAACGAACTGGATGCTACTTACATCACCACCCTTGCTAGACTTCCTCGGGGTCTGTCCGCTACTGATTTCAAACATGATGCAACACAACTACAGTCAAGTAACTTGCTTCAACAATCACACCAACAATACTAATCAAGACGTGTCTGTACGGTTATGGGAATGCTTGCTTACTATTCGCAGGATCACACTACCTTCAACAAAAAAAAAAAAAACTCATACAAGGCTAATTAGCCTTCAAACAGGGCATCAACAATAGGTCATACGATTTGGGCTTCATACAAAGTGTTAACAAACCCCAACATGGACCTACAGGCCCCTACAATTCCCACAAGGGTCATCGTATAGCCTTTCTAGAGAAATATGATGTTTTCAACACTGGTCACATGAAAAAATGAGCCTGGCGTTGTCCAGAGACTTTAACGGCAAGATATGGTTCACCAAATTCGACCTAGCGCCCTTGATACTCAACAGAATCGCGTGAGACCAAATCCCTTGTGTTCCTCACACACACACACACACACAAAAAAAAAAAGACCCATCCATGTCCATCTAACCCCTACAAAACTCCTTTAATCAATTGGATTGATCGATTTTCCCAGATCTGGGATTTTTTTGATTTTTTCAAAAAAATTTCGAAACACAAGAATCTTGACTCCAAAAAATTCTGAAAAAATAATGACAATTCCCAAAACATTCCCTTTCACCAAACCATGGGATTTTCATAGGCTGATGCAGTACGGCCTGCTGACCTCAGCCCTACTTTTTTTCGCTTTTTGTTGTTTTTGTTTTTGTTTTTCTTGATGATTAGATCTTGGCTTTGATACCAAGTTGGAATTGATGAAGAGTCAAAACCTGTAAATAAGAAACAAAAGAAGAAGAAGAAGAAGAGTTACAGCTGAATATTAATTGTGTATTAATCATTGTCTCATACAATTCTATTTATACTAATACCTTATTTAACGTACCATACATATAGTCTATGAGAGGTATGGGTATACAATACCCTTATGACATAAATACCCTTGACTACATATAGGTATCATCTCCAACATCCTCTACATACTACACTTTTATGAAGCAATCATTTTTTGGTTTATCTTTCAGTGTCACCATATTACTGTAAGGGGATGCAATGGCTCCGGTTTCCTAGGGTTATCTCAAATTTCTTTAAATAATTACATGGATGTTTTGATGTCTGTGTGTAATTTAATAATGGCTTTTCCAACTTGTATATTAATGCCTTTTCTTTTATTTTCTTTCAGCGGTAGACTTCTTCAATCAGGTGAACATTCTGTATGGCACTCTTACAGAATTCTGCACGCCATCCAACTGCCCAACAATGACTGCTGGACCAAAGTATCTTTCTGTCAGTCCTTGTCCTAAATTTTCTTTCTGATAATAATGATGATATAAAAGCAGGTGCAGCTTGATCTTTTCAATGAAGATTTTGTTTCCTATTAAATATATTTCTCATGGGAATTAAGAAACTTGGAACAATCAAATAAAAAGAAACTTCTGAACTTACTAGAACTCATAGTTACTATTTCCTAGATAATTTCATAACCTTTAGAAAATACTAAAGTTACTTTTCTAAATGATATAATTCTTTCTAAGTTCCTGATTTCAGACATATACTAAAGATTTTTGGGATCCTTGTGGGACCTTATGACAACTATAGGGACAGCAAGTAAACAGGTTCATGGACTGTCCATCTGTAGGCCTGATTAAGCCTACATGCAGTCCAGTAATGGCCCACTTTGAGGCTCAATTTGTGCTCTGTGGAGGCTGGAATAACAATGGATAAATTTTTTTTTTCCCAAGCTTTGTGTTTGTATCAGTGTTGGATATTTCCATTTTAGATGCTGACAAGCTAAAGAGTAACTGTTGATGCGTTTTATTATTGTTTTGTCTACTTGAGTGCAGGGATCTTTCAACTTAAAAGAAAATGCAGTTATTTTTTTAATGGAAATATTTTTGTCCCTTTCTATTCTTGAAAACTGTACTTTTATTTATGTGATTTGTTATTTTCTGTATAAATGTGCTTGTTGGTCGGGTTCTTTGGTTAACAATGTAATGTCAGAAATATCGGGTCATGCTTGACACTATCATTGTGATACAAGGCACTTAGATTAAATGCTATTAGTTATGACAAGAAAATAACTTGTTGCCTTATTGAGTCTTGGAGAATTAATTGTTTGGAACATAAATTGGTGGAATAAAATTATAGAAGGAAAGTTTAATAATTCTTCTTAAGCCATGAATTATACACTCAAGACCACAGCAGTGTCTGACTGCGGGATATGAAAAAGTAGAATTAACTAATTAAGAGATTGCTTGAGTGAGGAATCTTAATAAAGTATGCAGGTAAATATAATATTTTGTGAACCGTCCCCCCCCACCCCGCAAAAAAGAAAAAAAAAAGAAAAAGAAAATAATTTGGGAAGGGTGTAGGGGTGTCAATGAGCCGAGCTAACTGAGCCTGAGCTGAGCTGCACTAGGCTTATCTCGCTAAAAGCTCGGTTTGTTAATGGTCTTATATATGTGTATAATATATATTTAAATATTAAATTTGTTATACCAAATATTAAAAAAATCGAATTGATTTGCCATATTTTTTTTTAATGAAAGAATTATTTTGACATATAGTAAGTAATTTATGTTATATTTGTGAGTTATTGTTGTTCCTTAAAATAATTCATTTTATTTATTTCTTAATTTTTCAAATCAAATCTTTTATACTCATTGATCTGGTTAAATCTGCCTGTATGTTACATATTCACAATGCAAGTGCTCTAAGGCAAGTGAGACTCCCACAGGTATGAGTACAGATGGGCTGATGGGGTTCAAATAAAGAAGCCAATAGAGGTTTCTGCACCAAAATATGTTGAGTATTTGATGGACTGGATTGAAGCTCAGCTTGATGATGAATTGATATTTCCTCAAAACTTGGGTATGTTCCTTGATATAAGTTTGAAATATGTTTTTCGATAAAATTTAGTCCTGACTTCTTTGCTGTGTCACAGGGGCACCATTTCCTCATAATTTTCAAGAGGTTGTTAAGACTATTTTCAAAAGATTGTTCCGGGTATATGCCCACATCTATCACTCACATTTTCAAAAAATTGTGAGTCTCAAGGAAGAAGCTCATCTGAATACTTGCTTTAAGCATTTTATTTTATTCACATGGGTAAGATCTTGTTTTTTCAAGTTTCAAGTTTGTGCATGATACTTTCTGTTTCTTTCACTCAATAGCTCAAATAAAATGGCTATTAGTGACTTCTGTATTTCTCTATTTTTTTTTTCCATTATGGTGGCTTTTCTCATGGAATACATGGATGCCCTAAAAGTGTTTGATTTACTAATTGATATTCAAAATAGTCTCTAGATTGATTAAAGAAATATTAGGTGAAACTCTCATGATTATCTAAGTTTCTTCAAGGAAAACATTCTCTGTACTAACACACAAACATTTCTTCAGTGAGGCTGTTTCCTTAAAATTTTTATTTAAAACCTAAACTGTAGGGAATACCATGCTTTTTTGCTTTTGTTTTATTTTTATTTTTTGGAAAACCGTGGCAAATTCTTGATAATATGAACAAATATTTTTGGTAATATCAGTATTACATTTTTCTCTCATAAATATCACATGTTTCATACAACTTTTGTGATCAATCACAGTGACTTGCTTAATTGGTAAAATCTATAAAGGTTGATATCATAGACCTGGGTCTGAAACGTGTCTTCACTCACTAACCTACCAACCACATTCTGTTTTTCCTGGAAGGAAAATTTAAAATCTTACTATATTTTGCAAAATTCTTCATAAAAAATTGCTATTATGGATTTAAACAGTACATATCAGTGAATAAATTATTTTATTCTTTTCATTTTCAAATTTATGCATGTTCATCTCAAGTTTTAGATCGGCTAGGAAAAGCGACTCCTAGTTCCAGTAGAAAACCCCTGATATTGGCAGCAATAATTCAGGGGACTTTCTAGGCCCCTCAATTTTTTTTTCCTTGATCATAAGGATCTGAGGTGGAATTCTAGACAAACATATCAGAGGGTTTGTATCTTGAAGGAATTTCTCTTGATTTACCCCCATTTATGTGTTTATCTTTCTTTCTTTGTTTTACATTTACACGTAGGTAGATCTAATGTAAATTAATTGGATCAGTTGATCTACAAAACATATATATTAGATATATGGATTAATTTTCAAACGTACGAGTGATTGTTTATTTTTTATTTTAAGAAAAAGTATTAGGTGAGAAAAGGGAAAAATTGGTGGGCCTCATTTATCTATTTTCAGATTAAATCTCAAACTCTGCATCTTTGATATGCTATAGCTATATTAGCAAATAGGAACTATAGGAGTAACAATTATGGGATTTTCTTCGTGTGGGTATTACTCATGTAGACTTAAGTGTGTAAAAAATTATTTGGCTGTATTTACTTAAATTAGATGATTGTTTAATATTTTAAGCAATAAAAGTGGTTTTTTGGCTGTAAGAATCTCAATACTTTTTCTTCACCGAGTGCCTTGCTTAATTTTCCAAATGATTGTAGCAATTCTAGTGTGCAAACATACTTCTCATATATTTTTAATCATTTTCTAGAGTGTTGGAACATATTTACTCTGTGATAACAAAAAACCCCCATATTCAGAAGTATCTTGTTTCGTTTTACTACCACCAAAAGGTGCAATTTTTTTTTTACCTATCGAGGGACCAAAACATAGACCGAGTGTCATTTGAAATGTTAACTTTAGACATTGCCATAGACAATGGATAAATCTCTACTCTTCACTCTGGTTTATGGATCATGCTTTAGCTTGTCAATTTGTCAGGATCTCCTATATGGCATGGAATGACCGTACATAACTTCAGGTTGGCTTGATTCATAGAACGGAATTGTATCCATTATCCTAACAGTGTTGGTACACGGATCTAATGATTCATAAGATAACTTTTAGGCCATCTGGTATATAATTATTTAGTGTCCCCATCTTCCAAAAAATATCCGAACACACACATACTTTGTGATGCTACAGGGTCTCTCAGTCTTTTCTTTATATGATGCAGGAATTTCGTTTGATTGAAAAGGGGGAGCTTGCACCTCTGTATGATCTCATCGAGTCCATCATTTCATTTTGAGATTTTTATTGATGGAAATCAAGATGGCTGTACTTCTTATTGTGAATAAAATATGGGCATTATTTGACATGCTTTATCTACAGTCATAGTGCGAGGTGAATTTATTCTTTTATTCGATGGTTGTTCTGGGCACATATCTTTTAAAAAATTGGTCTGGTCATTTGATTGTTAAAGAGATTGTTAACCCCCTTCACACACATGCGTGCATACACACACACACACCCCATGCATTCAATGGTTAAACCTGTGATAATGTGAACCTGTTTGGATACAAGTGATTTTGGCAGTGCTCATTGAGTTTATATAATCTGAAACGACGACTCACAAGTTGCAAGCTCAGACAACTACATTTTATATTTAAAATGTTACTCACCCATCGGATGCAAATCTATCTCTCACACACGCACGCACACTCGGATAGTTAGTGTGGAATGTGAATGTCAAATACACCGAAGACACATTGATTTTGTTGAACCCATGACTTCCAATAGCAAGGGTTTTGATATTGTCTCCTGGGTAAGAGGCCGTGAGCCATTAGATCTTTCCTCTATTTGACAAATTCCTGAAGCACCCCCCCATCAAAGTATAAACTTACTGCACCATTTTCAAAATCAATCTGATAGTGATTGTTGCAAATTTGCAGCCCTATTGTTATAGATGAAATGTGGCATTGATTTTGATTCGAGCCTTAATACCCATGGAATTATGTAAAATAATAATAATTACTGATTAATTGTGATCATTGTGTGTTTATTTTAATGCGTTAATCACAATCTTTGTGTTACAATGGAGTGAGTACATATCCACTGGAGCAAGCTAGTCCAACCTGAAAATGGACCTGTATCCTAGATGGCATTCCATGCCTACAGAGATAGAACCCATGAAATTTCATGTGGAATAAAATGGGCGAGGATTTGAAATTTCATCTAACCCCTGCCCATTTTATTCCATATGAAGTCCCCTGGTGTCTTGGACATCATCCTGGACAGAACATTCATTTCATTTAATACAAGATCAAATTTTGTAACTATTCTCATTTGAATTATTGAAATCTGTTTTAAGTAATATTTCAAGCCAAACAATTCAGGCTTTGGCAAAACTAAACCATCCAATTCCATGGAATAACCTTTTTGAGAATTTTACAACTCGTTAAAAGTGTTGTCTATACAAATAAGTGAAGAGACTCCAAGGCTGGATGAAGATTTCATGTCTTTAAACAAAGCAAGTAGTTCTGTTCATCCAACAAAAAGGTGCTTGCTATTTTGACTATTTGAGTAAATAAGTAGGAATTGTGTTATTCCATCATGACTACATATTAAAACCACAAACGTGAATGGAGTAGTAATTTGACATGTTTCATAGTAATTTATTACAACAACAA
>JAOXJP010226194.1:0-11532 GCA_025762735.1 Platanus orientalis | reverse complement strand
GATGCACAAGCTCATATATAGCATCCATAGATCTTATTTTATTTTATTTATTTATTTATTTTTGTAATATCGATGATATATACACGGTATCCACCATTAATATTGGAGAGGATGAATACCAACACTATATTTATGAATGCAGTCACATGTTGAGTTGAATTCCAATAGGAATCACAAAGTAGGGTACAACGGATATAACCTATTAAGCTCACAAAACTATCTATAAAGACTATGATTGCGGTTCTAAATCTTTTACAAAATTTTAGAAAAAACATAGTTGTGATTGTCTGATAACCTCTTAGAATTACTGAACTAATAATATTACTACATTATTTTTTTTATTATTTATATTAATATTATTAACGTAAATAATAACAACAAAATAAATTATTAGCTATGCTGTTTCAAAGTTGTATACATAGATTGTCTCGAAGTTTAAAAAGTTCTTTGTCTTTAATAGTAATTTGAAAAATGTTATCATTTTTAAGTTATTTTTTTATATAATTGAAATGCCCTTATGGGAATTTTTTTAGTATGCATCTCTAACTCTAGGATCTCAATACCTCTAGCTAGATAGGTCTAGGTCTCCATAACTTGTCATGTATCTTTTTTTTCAAAGGATAAGGGCCTACAATTGGACACATCCAGCGTAAAGGAGTGGCTACACTAAATATCAACATCATCACATTACTACACATAGTATTTATGGTGCTTTTTCTAATGTAATTCTTTCTTACCTTTCAAATGAATGCGAATTAGGTATATGGTTGGGTTCAGTTGTTCAAGCTGATTTTTGGTTGGGGCATTACTGTGGATGTTGACCCCTATCATGATCCATGTGACAATTTTTTTTGGACCTCACACCACTTCCACGAGTGTTCTAGCTCCAAACCCAAGATAATGCATTTTTCTATAAGGCTTTCTTTTGTTGAAAATTAAACAAAAAAAAAAAAAAAAAAAAATCATAATCACTTTCTTGCACTCTCCCAAGAACCAAACAGAGCCTATTGGAAGAAATTGTAGTCTTCAAAATCGGACCAAACATTGACCCAGAAAGGGCCAGGCATGCCAATTCAATGGCATCAGAAATATCTAAATTGGCCTAGATGTTTTTTCTTATACTTCTTCTCTCTTGTCTTTTTTTTTTTTTTTTTTCTTTTTAATTTTTAATTTTTAATTTTTTGATAGAAGACCTAGATGCATCAACCAACCCATATGCTTGACTTTATTATAAAGTTCACTTTTCGTATCTAGATAAGGTTTTTTATTGACTTGATCTACAGAAGGGTTCAATCCCATTTCAACTGATTTGCGAAATCAATCCGAGTTTTAAAACCATGACTCACTCCTCTTCTAGTCTTTTCTTTCTGAAAGTAAAGCTTCAGAACAAGGTAGGTAGATATCTCCTCTTCCTCCTTCCCTTGTTACTATCTTCACGAGGACTTTGAAAGCTTGAGCTTATTCACTTGGTCCTCTCCAAACCTTATAATCAATAAAGATGATAGCATTGTGGTGGAAGACAAAGCTTCTTCACATGGATTGAACTAACACCTACAAAACCAAAAAAGATGGAGATCAATAAGATCAAATAAATAACCTAAAGGATCTACTGTGGCCTTTTGTAGCATGAACAAAAAATATATATATTAAAAAACAATAAAAAAAACCCATATTAAAAGGCAAAAACCCCACGTATTTTGTTCATGCAATAAAAAGCCACAGCAGATCTTTGCTCAATAAACAATAATCATTTCAAGTTTAATGTGTTGGAATTTATGTTTTGTGTGGCCTTCCTCAAAACCTTGTCTCTGTATTAATGGATCTTGTTTTTATGGAATGATTATGATACACTTGCATTTCTTTATCCTTTTATTGGTATTTAATAATACTGTTATCATGTAAGAGTATCTTTTAATTCTTTACAAAATAGGCAAATGAGAAAGTGACCCGTGGAATTTTTGGTTGAAACTCAAATACCAATGAAGAATGTGTTTGACTGGTCTGAATATTTGGAGGTTTAGATAGGTCCAACCGGATTGGGTAAAGAGACCGGCCGTTAGGGATTGAGATTAGGTTCAACTAGGAGTTCTGTTAGTGGAAGTTGGTAGGGTACCCTGTGTACTCGTAGGGGTCCATGGAAGGTTTTTAATGAGAAGGATATCTTGGGCTACTGTTTGGTAGACAGAAAAAGAGGTCTACAAATGATCACTATGGTGGTGGGTACCGAGTTGCTCCATCAGCCCTTATATCCAAAAGGAAGCCTGTGATTGTCAGGTTGGAAGCCACTGCAGAAGCCAGACCTGCCAGATCGTCTACATGAACGCATGTGCTTTCTGAAAGAGAATGTTGACATTTAAGGGCAGTGGCAGTCACAAAACATGTGTCGCTTGGATAGAAGAGTAGGACCTTATCAACATAAAATTAATAAAAGCACTTCAACAATTAATGGGTTACACCTAAAGCTCTCTCTTTCTGTTTTTGTATTTTTAACCATCTCTTGTTGTCTCTCCAAGGGACATCCCTAAGGGATGGGCTTGGATTATGTGAGAACGAATCTTGTGAGAACTGTGAAAACGGCATCAGAGGGACTGATGCATCAGTATCGAAAAGTGATTTGCATTTTTTGGGGGGTACTTGTCACTTTTCGGCACTAATGTGTCCGTACCCTGATGTTTTCACAATTCTCACCAGATTCGTTCTCACCTAATTTTTAGTGCTAAGGGATAGGGTTGATGCTTGCCCTCCCCACCAGTAGTAGTGCAGGTTTGTCTTGTATGATAGTAGCAGGTCCATGTGGTTTACTCGAAAAAAGGAAAAAGATGTTCTATCCAGGATTTGGTGTCAAGGATGGTGTCCAAGATACCATGCGACATCTTATGAAATAAAATGGGTGGGTGATACATTTTTGGAATATGTAATATGCATTTTATTCCATGTGATGTCTCCTGGTGTCCAGGACACCATCCTAGACACCAAATCCTGGACAGACACCCTTTTCAGAAGAAAAAAAAAAGATGCATATGGAACATTAAGGGTTTGTTTTTGGATAGGTGGAACTGTAAAATAAGCTAACTTCAAAAGAGAAGAAAAGAAAGAAAGAAGATTAGCTAACTTCTTCCTTCGTGTGCTTTAAAAAACTAAGAGAGAGAGAGAGAGAAGATAAACTAACTTCTACCTTCATGTGATTAAAAAACAAAATCTTTGCTCTCAAGAATTGAAAGAGAGATGAGCAAGAAAAGAAAAGGTTAAAAAGTGTCTATTCATAATCATATGTTTTTTCATTTGGAAAACCATAGCTCAAATCGAATTCTGAATTGCTGTTTTCTTTTTCTTCTACTTTGTTGGCAACGAATACGTATGGCCCATGCAGTACAAGGGCGACGTGCAATGGTCCTAATAGCATGCAATTGTAGTGGGTGTCCATAAAGAAAATTTGATAAATATCATGTGGCTCGATGGCCCATGCTTCAGCACTGTGTTTTTCCAAGTTTGGTCCCAACCCATGGAAATGACTCCAACCTAAAAGTGGGCCTAATACAACCCTGCAAACTTTGTCGAAGGCCATTGCCTAAACCCAGCCCACAACATCTCTAGGGCAAGCTCAAATTTATTTATTTGATGCATCAAGTTATTTTCAAGAAAACCAGCACCACTCCAACAGAGATGGTTGTGGTATTGCCACTCGGGGAGAGAAGTCTTTCTGTTGTATGAACAAAATACAAAAAGACAAAATTTTATGTTAAAAAAATATTTTTTTTGTTCATGCTATAAAAAGCTATAGAAAAATTTGTTACAGCAATTCTTTATCTTCAAAAAAAAAAAAAAAAAAGTAATAATAAAAAATAAATGAAAAAACAAAAGTTAGGGTCTTATCACCTAATTTATAGAATGATGCGTCCTTTTTTGGATATGTATTTCAGTTAAAGAAGCTTGGGGGTCACCATTAAATGGCTCGCAATCCAAAGATTGGCTATATCAAATATCAGACCAATTTGTCAAGAAAAAAACTTATTAAGGCTCAAAAAATGAAGTAGGAAGTGACACCACCAAAACTGACATATGGATCCTCATAAACTACATATGCATTAGTTTCTATTATTTTATTATTTGATGTGACTTTTTAAAATAAAAAAAAAAAGTATGCATTTCTAATGCTCAAACTTAAGATTTTTCTTGGCATATCTCAAAGTTAAATTTTTTTTTTTTTTTTTTTTTTTATAAAATTTGGAGACAACATTTAAAATGAAATCAATTGTGCTTTCAAGTGGACCCTAAGTACAATAGATCAAGTTACCTATTGGACCTCTAAGCATAACACATACATTAAAGTCTAGGGCTGTCAACAAGCCAAGCTAGCTGGGCTCAGCTTCAGCTTATAATGAATTGAGCGTGAGCCTCCATTGAGCTCGCTTAGCTAAAGTGAACCTGAGCTGCACTAGGCTTTTATATAAGAGACCGATATACGGAATACAACATATCATGTATTTTAACATGATTTTAAATATAATAAATACATTATAGAAAAAAAAATTATATATATGTTAAGTTGTTGTTAATGATATTGAAATATCATGTCTGTTTCTTCTCCCCACCCCCGCAAAAAAGAAAGAAGATGATATGTCAAGCAAATCATACAAAACAAGGAGAGTGAATGACATGCATCATAGGCTGACATATGATGTGTTTTTAAATTTAATGCCTTTTTTTTGTGGTAAAAATTTGGTATCTCTTTTGAACACTTTTGAAATGAAAACTTTATTTCTTTTTTATGTTTTTAACCCTATACACACCACGTGTCAACGTGTGGTGTATTATGGTGAGCCAAGCTGAGGTTGAGCCTGATTAAACCTGGCTTTCAAACATTGTTGGTTATTCAACTCAACTCAACTCAACAAAATCTTATCCCTACCACTAATAGATCAAGTTATCTAGGGCTATATGTTAAATCATAAGTACTTGTGTTTTTCCTCACTATTCAGCATTTTTGGCCTTCCTCTTTTCTTTTTAATACCTTCAACTTACACTGCATCATAACTAGATTTATTTATTTATAAGGCCTTAAAACCCAAACCTGACAACCAAAATACGGGTACAGGCCAATGAGTTGAGCCTAAAACCATTATAGATAAGATTGATGCGTTTACATTCCTAATTACACCTCTTTATTGAAATTTTGAGTATCCATTAAAAGCATGTAAAACTTTTGAGTAGAAGTTTTTTTGTCCTACTAATCAAACTTGAGGAAAACCAATAATCAATTAAAGCAATCACTAAGCAGGGCACCTAATTTTATCCAGATAAAAATGGATAACAATGACAGCAGGAGAAATCATAATCTAGTCCCTGCATTACTGGTGGCTTTGCCTGTAGGGTTGCCAAAGCCTGGTAAATCAACTCAACCTCATCTCAACATGTGATCAAGATTGAACAAAAGAGAAGCATTTCATATATATATATATAGTGGTACAATCTTGTTCTTCACTGAATGATTGAGTCATATATAGAGAGTTTGCTTAAAATTGGAGAAGCTTTGTGAGAAGAAAAGCTGAATCTCATTATATGGAATCAAAACCATTTCATTTGCTAGTACTGGTGAGGGCTTCCTTTCCTACTATACCTTCCTATTGCTATATGAAAACTTAATTGAATAAGGCCACGTTTGGCAGCCACCAGTAATGCAATCATTTCAATTCAAATTGCCAAGGCATTTGAAGCCAAAATGTGAAGTTTGAAAATGAACTCATATAGATTTAATGGATCGATTTTCATTCATCACCAAAATATGAATGATAACATATATCATATCATTTTCTAAACTTCTTAAGATGACTTCATTTCAAATTTTAGTTACCAAATAGTATAAATGTGAATGAGTTCATTTTGGCTACAAATACCTTGGGAATTTGAAATAAAATGATAACATTACAGGTGGCTGTTGAACACACCCTAAGTGATGAGAGATTACCAAAAAAATGTGATAATAGAAACATTTTGGGTAGGGTCCAGTTATGGAGAGTCAACCTTTAATTTGGGTTTACTAGAATTCATACCAAGCCTGACTCGTTTCCATTAGTAGCCGAAAGAGTTAAAGACACCTATGATTAAGAAACGCATATCCACTCAAAAAAGATTTTTGTCACTTTTATGGATAATTACTCTAGATTTGAGAATCTGTAGTAAAAGAATAGTATTCCCATACTTTTCTTAGGGGTAATGATTGGGATTATTAGTAGTATTTATTACTGATCTTGCAAAATCCAGTTCAAGGTCTGCTTGGGACATTGGGATGCAGTGATTTTCGAGCAACAACCAGACAATGTGGGTGAATCTTCAACCTGATTAGTCATCCTAAAGTGTTTATTAAGCCTTTTTTTGAACGAATCAGTGATTCAAAGGTGCAATCAGGTTCTGAACTCGAGATTTGCGGAGATGATTCTGGCCAGACAAGGTGGTCAAAGACAAGTTAGCATCATCATCATCTTCATCGTAATCATCATATCTTTGTCACTCTTAAAGTCATTTACTAAAAGCACTTACCTAATAAAGCAATGGAGCAATGGGATTATCATCTCAATAGCATTTTTAGATGATAAAGTGATTGGCACTGGAGTGCTGATTACCAAGTGTCGGAAATCCTTTAGTAAATTATAATAAATGTAACATACAAATATAACTCTCTCTCTCTCTCTCTCTCTCTCTCTCTCTCTCTCTCTCGTGGCTGGAATGGACCAGTCTAGGGTCTATTTTGGTTCAATATTATCACACAGGGTAACCAAATGCAGTAGCAAGTGGAACCATGCTTCGGTAACGAAGCTGACAGAAAGTGGCCGGTGCTATCTGTAGCAAGAGAACTAGCTGCAGAGATAGACCAAAGGGAAAAGGAAATTAGAAAGCAAGAGAAGATAGAGACCAAAGGGTGACGGAAATTAGAGATTTTAAGGGCCGGCTTGTACTTTCAAATAGTGAAACCCTGTCCTTTGTAACATGAGAATAAAGACCTAAGAAGAACGATTTGGGTTTTACATGCCTATTTTTTCATATTCAATGTTTTAGTTAATATTTAGCTTGAAAACTTTGGGGAAAAAAATCACTTCTAAGCAATCAATTGCTCAGACGCAACCGGTTTGGCCTGACAACTCTAAGTTCGCAGTTGGATCATCTAAACAACCCAGATGCTCAGATTTAATCAACTTTCAGGGTCCATGTACACAAACCATTCAAATAACCACTTGGTCTACTTCCCAATTCAGCCGGTTCAACCAGCTGGTTCTGTTGAGGTTTGGTAACTTCATAAAGTGTAAATTACACGAAAAGTGCCTCGGATTTTGTATGACCCCTAAAGTCAGCCTAAAGTGAGACTGACATTAGGGGCCAACACATCAGCACTGAAAAAGTGACTACACCTTTTGGGGATGCTTTTCATTTTTTGACATGTTGATGTGTCAGCCCCTGATGTCGGTATCACCTTAGGCTGACCTCAGGTGGTCACACCAAATCCACAGGGCACGAAAAGATGCCAAAAGGCCAAATCCCTTAAGATTTCCCTTGATAAGTGTACTTCAACTGATCAATTGGCACCAAGGCAGATGCATCAAAAAGGTTGGGATAAATCTGACTGACATCAAGCAAAATGTATCTCCAAACATAACAACTCATATCGAACAGTAGCTAAGAAAGAAAATAACACAAATGAAAAGGTGGGGTGGAAAGGCATTATTGTCACCTGCCAAAACACTTCAGTATTGAAGATGTGAGAGTAGATGAAAGAAACTTCAGTCCAGCAGATCCTCCCGGGAAATAAGAAATAGCGTAATATGAAAGTGCAAGGACCTAAACCCACAAAAAAAAAAAAGAGTAATGGATATATATGTGTCCTTTTAATTGTCCTTGAAAAAAGAGGCTAAAATTTGGCTATATTGAAGATAAAAATCCATAATTATTAAGGGTAAACAGTGTAAAGAAAATGCAGAGTGTGAAATGTTAAAGAAATGCAGAAACAAGAAAATTGAGTAATATGAGAAAATTAACGATAAGATGAACGTAATTTGGCTATTTTGAAGATAAAGGCATAATTAAGAGTAAACAGTGTAAAGAAAATGCACAGGGTGAGATGTTAAAGAAATGCAGAAACTAGAAAATAGAGTATTATGATAAAATTGAAGATAAGGCGGAAATAGATAGAGGTTGTTACTCATGGTAAACATGGATGAAACCAAAACCATGTATACACTAACACAGAAATGGCCATTAAATACAATTAAAAAACATAAAAGGTAGAAGCCAGAACAAATCAGAAAGAACAGAAGATTTGCTACCTGTAACACAGAGAAGAGAACAGAAAGAATGTAACTGTGAAGCACCATGGAAACATAGATGGTACCAACCATGCTGCCAATGAATCCCAACGTAAAAGGAAGTCTCTGGGGAAAGAAAAGGAAAAGATAGGGAAGTCAGACATGTGGAATCAAAATGAGTTGATCATTGTTTCTCCAAAGAGTTAGCAAATGATGTTACCAAGTAAAAAAGCTCAAAGCTGAGATACCTCTTTTGATGACATGTGTGCAAGCTGATTTTTTGGACCTTTGAGTGCAAAGAATGATCCAATAATGAAGGCGCACCCAAGGGTAAAGCAGATAGCAAATTTCTGAGGCATCAGCACCATAACCGGAAGGAACATTGTAAATGCAATGAAAACAAAGAACACTCCAGTTGCCAGGAGTAAACCAAAGTACATGAGAGATTTTCCAGAAGGAACATTGCTGGTAGCCGACTGTAGGTTCCCAGGCAAGTCCCTCACTCCTTTTGTAACCCTACATCAACAGAGCAAATTTAGACTCACAATCATGGATAAAGACAATCAAGTTTAGCAACAAACCAATTGACCAACAGAACAGCACTTTAATGTTCACTAAAGGGAAGACAAAAATAAGCATGACCATTTTTTATACCAATTTCATCAAAGGAAAAAAAAAAATAGCTCATCCCAACCATTTGGGGTCGGCTAAATGAATTCGGTACCATCATTCCATCCTATCATCATTACCGTCGGTTTACTCTTGAATAATGATGAAGGGCAAACATACATCCAATCTCTTCATGACCTTGCTCCCAGACTATAACACTCTATGCACATATGATGGCGGAACGAACCATGGCTGCAGGGTGCAGAACAAAATAACAAACCATGGCTGCTCGGTCACAGTTACATATCCATTCATAAAAATAAAAATAATAAATAAATAAAACCATAAATAAGCATCTGTATGGCAATATTCTTGGGCGCATCATCTACAATCTCCTTTCTGGAGACTGCAGAAATTCCCCTTTCACCAGGAAAGGCAACACACCGTGCTATACCCTTTCTAACAATCATACTGTTCTAGGGATGACCATTCTATTACAAGTACTAAGACTTTCCATCAAACACACATATATGAATCAAGAATAACGAAGACATAAAAAATATTTCATATAAAGAACTCCATGCTGTTACCACTTACCAGGACAAAACATGACAACAAAATTAGGGCGTATATAGGTTTTAGCACCATGACATGACACAACATGTCTAGGGACTTAACTTTTTATTATGAATATCTTGGGACGTATCATGATGACACTGCCACATAAGTACTGCATGTGGCACATCCAGCAAAAGTGCCACAGAAAAATGCAACCATGTCTCATTTTACAACCATACACTGTGATACAGATTATCATTGTAGAAGGTTAAATCTGTAACATTTTATTGCTTTTGTATGCTCCCAATTTCCCATTAGGGTAATATAGGTGTGCGTGTGTAAGAACCACATCTTCTTCCTCGCTTAAATTTTTCTTCTTATTGTTTCATATTTTTATGAGTCATCTCTTGAATTTCTCTCAACCAAACAACTCTACTATCATAACTTATAAAGTCCGTCCCACCTGCCACCCTCCCCCGCCAAACACCCATCAAATATTGGAATATGGTAGGGGATGCATTCGGCTTAGGGGCTGGCAGAACTAAAGTTAAAATTCCCACTTATAGTCATAGAGGTAATGCATTCCAGATCCAAAGAACCGTTTGAGGCCAAGTGCAGATCTGTTCGGCTGATGAAGAACCACAATTCATTCCAGTGTCTGATAGATAGTTCAATACTTTAGTTTGCAACTAGCAATTAGCTTGGATAGTTTTTTACTTGAGATTATGGCTTTACACTTGCTATAGATTTTATTATGACAGGGCATGTCCGTTACTAGTTGATTATTATGAGAAAGTTGAATGGCCAATGAGTGGGTAAGACATTTATCTTTAAATCTATTTATTATTCAAATCTAGTTTGATGTCACTCTTGATAAGCTTGGAAGTCCACAAATGTAAAGGTACTTACAGAAGAGAACATCTTCCCAAATCTTGTAGTTATAATTTAACCACAACTGCAAAGGAGACAGGACAGAAATATTTCACCGTTAGACAGGCTATGAACGGGTAAAATATATAGAATTGTTTTTTTCCTTTGAAATAAACCCACTTAATTCTCCGAATCTTGTGTACACTCTTTATAGATTTTTTTGTTAGGAGACAAGCCTGATGAACTTATAAAAACCCACTCATTGCCCTAACTTGAACTTATTAATCTTCAGCTCACAGCATCTTTCCTTTTTTTTTTTTTTTTTTTTTTTGAGAGAGAGAGTGAG
Source organism: Platanus orientalis (assembly GCA_025762735.1). NCBI lineage: Eukaryota > Viridiplantae > Streptophyta > Magnoliopsida > Proteales > Platanaceae > Platanus > Platanus orientalis. Next base: position 855 of record JAOXJP010226194.1, on the reverse strand, counting down.
ATAGGGGGGGACTGGGGAATGATGAAAGAGACCCAGGGTCTACAGCCAGTAATGTAGATCCTTCACAAAAGACCTTATTATCTTTTATGTTTTATTTTTTTTTTTTCTATAAGAGAATTTTCATTGAGAGGAATAAGGCACCCTCAAAAAACCAAGCAGCCCACACGCTTACATGATAAGGAAATCTCTAATAATGTTTCCCCATCCTCTTTTCATATCTACAAAGGAAATCAACCCCATCTCTTTACAATTAACCCCCCAAAAACGGAAAAAGTCTTTTGCTTTGTTATATAAATTCAAGGACGGTCTGAGCATGGTTTTCAAAAATCCTTTAGTTCTCTCCAGCCACATGGACCAACAAATCGCCGGGCAAACCAAACTCCACAACACCCTGGCTTTCCGAGAAGTTCTCCCTATTGTCCAAACCCTGGAGGAGATCCCCTAAAACAACTAGAGAACACCCAAGCAGCCCCCACCTCACATAGAGCTTCTTCCCAAACTTCCCGAGCAAAAAGAGCAATGGATGAACAAATGATTAACAGATTCCTGATCCTTGTGACAAAGAGAACACATATTAGGGAAAACTGTGCCCTTTTTTGGAGAAAATCAAGAGCAGGCAGCCTTTCTTTACATGCTGTCCAAACAAAGAATGAAACTTAAGAAGGAATTTTTAATCTCCAAACACTCTTTCCATGGAAAGAGGGGGCACCACCATCACCAAATAGTAGACCAAAAGAGTTAACCGTGAATCTACCTTTTTTTTTTTTTTTTTTGTAGTCCAACCCCGGTAAACAGCCACATCCCCCCTTGGGTGAAAGTTATACACCAGCCCAAGAAGATGAGACATTACCACAA
>JAOXJP010226193.1:0-25484 GCA_025762735.1 Platanus orientalis | reverse complement strand
AATTCACCTCTCGAAGATCAACCAGTCTGGATCAATGACCCAATCGACTGCATGATCACCCAAGTTCATCAAAATATCCTCTTTAAATCATGCTTGTAAATTTAACATTTTTTCTCAAGAAAAAAGATTGAAGTATGGAGATAGCTTACATGACCACTCGGTGGCGAGTACTCTATCACAAGACGAGAAAATGAAAGTGTTCCATCCTCTCTCGACGGCAGCCGTCATAACTTGCTTGCTTCCGGTCCATATCCATACCTGCTTCTCTTTCTGGTAACTCTCAGAGGTTCGAGAATTACGCATTGCGACGCCGCTACTGGTTTGCGACTGAACCCACTTACTATTTTCATTATTTGCATCCATTAAAACCGCTGTAATGATCCGAGTAAACCTCTTCCCTACAAAAATTATTACCCACAACAGAAAAAATTGAACCAGGCAATAGAATTGCTTGATTTCGCTTTTAAATGAACAACTTAAATTCAAAGACTTCCAACTTTTTGTTTCTTTCTAAATTGCAGATTTTAATAACAATAACAAAAGCTTCGGTCTAAGCCAATGGGATTCAGGGCTTAAAGAAACAGGTGCGGAGAGAGGGTACCTGCTTTGGTTGTGAACGACGGGAACTGGTTGTAGATTCCGACTGGCGAGGTTGAAGACAACAGGGCCATCTCTGCTCTGCAGTTCTTCGAATTTTTTTATTATTTGGGAATTGGTAGTTGATGGATTAGAGCCACTATCTATAGCCAGCACTGTGGATCCCTTAGTAAAAGCCATTAAAATGAAATCTTTATCTTCGGATTAGGCTCTACAGTCAGGAAGCTAGTGACAACTGTTGATTTGGAATTGTTCGTCTAGGTCTAGAATCCGAAGGGTGGAGGCTCAAAGGAAGCAGATTAGTCTTCATAGTTTAGTCACGTCACCCTCGACTTGTATAGAGGATCCTCTCTGCTTTGTGAGTTGATCCAAGAATTGCCACCTGGCCCACCTCTGTTGCTTCATTTTAATAGAGAGCAAGGATCTACAACATCCAATTTCTCTTTCCCCCGTGTCCCCATGCACAAAAGGCAATGTGTATAGGGTTAAAACTGTAACAACAATTTTCAAATGAAAATTTAGGTGCCATAAAAATTAGGGTTATCAATTGGGCCAGGCTGGCTCGAAGCCCGATTTAGCCGGCCTGAAATACTTTGGGCTAGGCAAGTTGAACTTTGGGCTGGGCTGGGCTTGGGCACAATTACTATGCCCAAAGTGATTTCGGGCTAGACTTGACTCCAAGCTTTTTTAGCCCAAAGTTGGACCGGCCTGGCTAGAAGTTTATATTTAGTAAGAGGCCCGAAGGCCAGCCTGAAATTAGTTAGTCCCAGATTTTCTAATTTGAATGACCTCAACCCAAATCACATATTGAAGTATATAAATTCTAAATGATTTATGTTATAAAGCCTAGGGGCCCCAAGTCACTTTAATATGTTTCATAAATTTGATTTTTAAATCCCATGAACCTCGATTTAATTTAAATTTCTATGTGGTTGTTAACTCTGGGCCTGAGGCCCGATTTATTGAATCGTGTTGGACTGAAGCAAAGGGTACCAGGATGAGTTTGGGCTTGGGCCAAGCTCAGACCCATGCATTTTAATTTGGGTTGGGCATGGGTTGACCTTGGTCGAGCCCAACCTAACCCGATTGACACCCCTAATAAAAATGGGGTTTACAAGGTATTCATAAAAAAGTGTTCAAATGAACATTTGCTCCCTATTTAAAAGATGCACCAAATTCAAAAAGCCATTACGTGTTAGCCTGTGGTGTGAGGATACAGAGGAATTTACTGTTTTGGGTGCAACATATCTTTTTCCTTTAATAAAAAATTTAATTAAAACTCAAAAAATATACAACAAATCAAATGATTAAAAATCAATTTAGTCATGCTAATATTGACCTAGGGCCCAATGTAATACAATACATCCACTTTTAATAAGTCTTAGGGAATTTGGACTCGACACCATGTGTCCATTTATGCTACCCTTTGTATATATGAGCAAAAGGGATAACCTCAATGCTCTAGAGGCCTAAGCGTGGTTTATGGAGGGTTTCGATGACCCAAACCTTATTTTACCTCATTTAAAAACAAAAAAACATAGAAAAAAGGAAAGTTTTAAAATGAGGGTTTGGGAGAATTAAGAAAGGAGAAGAGAGCTTTTTCTTTAAGGAGCAAAGTGAGATAAAAAAATCTCAAATCTAGCTTAGTTTAGAGGTTTTTTATTTTAGTTTTTCACCATAGATCTTTGTATATTCTTGACTTGTGATCATAGATTTGTGGTTTAATCTCAATGAAAAATGGAAACTAGAAAGGAAATAGGGTTTTGCTTGAAGATCTCTTTGGGTTAAAGAAGTAGAAGCATTTAAGTAAGTAGTTATACATAATTTACATGTTTTTTTTTTAAAATTTTTAGGTTCTTAGATGTCATTATATTGAGAGATTGGTTGTGTGGATGAGTTTTCTTACATGTTTGTGAAATCCCTTGATATGATCTTATAAAACCCTTGCCTATTGTTGTGATTTGTCAAGAGATTAAGTGATTTCCTTAAAGGTTTTAGAAATCTTTATTTTAGATTATAAAGGAAGATGGTTTTATAAAGTATATCTATATAACTCCTTAAAATATTAGATTTAATGAATTTCAAAACTTATAAATAAAAATTTTATAAATTATTAGTGTTCAAGAAAGTTATTAATGATTTTTTTTATGAATAATTATTAATGAATGTTAAAGCTTGATTGATATAGAAATCACGAATACATGAATTATTGTTTAGTATTTTTTAGCATCTTTATACATGTTAGTTTAAGAATTGTAAATTGATTGGGAATATATGTTGGAGATTGTTATGATGGATATTGGATTCCATTAAAATATTACTAGTAAATTGTTGGATAATAATTGCTTAAGAATTGTTATGGAATGACTCAATTTTGTTAAGTTTAGAGATTGTGAATGGTTTGAAAGCATATGTACGTAGAAGAAGTATTATTGAAGTTCTTATTTATGCTAGGTATACAAAATTGTACAATGTTTAAAAATCTATAAACATGTAAATTATTATTAAACCCTTTGATCGTGCTAAGTGTTCATAAGGTAAAATTGTTTGAAAGCATGAACACATGATATACTGTTAATTACTTTTAATAATTTTGACATAGAAAACGTTAATTTATTTGAAAGAGATAGCATGTGAATTTTTATGGTTTCTCATTGGTTAAGCTAGAGAATGATTTATTAATATTATATGTATCTTTAATCATATTAGAAAGAGTTACTCAAAGATAGATGTCTCTTAGGCCATGTTAGTAGATGCATCCTATAATGAATTATTCCTTTATTATTAGGATAGTGAATGTATCATGTAACAATACAAGTCTCTTGTATCATATTAAAGAATGAATCTTGTAAAGATAAACTAATGTATGAACCTGCAATTGAGAGTTAAATGATGATCATGAATAATTGATAAGTGAAATGAATAAAGATTAAGAAGAATAGATGAAGATACGTAAGAAAATAAATATAAGTGTTAAGCTAATGTAAGACCTCACCATTGGGATATAAACAATGACTAATGATAGATGATAAGTAAAAGTGATAAAGACATAGATGATAGATGAATGTGAAAGCCCATGCTATTGGGGATACAATTCAATATACCGATGATACTTGTTATTGGGGATACAATTCAATATGCCGATGACCCTTGTTATTGGGGATATAATTTAATATATTGATAGCCTTTGCTATTGGAGATATAATTCAATATGCTGATGGTCTTTGTTGTTGGGGATCCAATATAATATGTCAAAGGCCCTTGCCATTGGGGTTATAATGCAATGTAGCAAAGTGTAAGCAATTTAAATAGGCCATTGCCATAGTGGATATAATACAATGATCCAAAGACCTCGTCATCGGGGAAAATAATAGAATATTAAGTGGAAATGAAAATCTCATAAGTTATGTAAAGAAATGAAACATCAATAAAATAAATGAAAACACATGATTCAAAAGAAATGATAAGTCCATAAGCTATGTAAGAAGAGAAGATGTTAAGAAAAGAATTGAATATAATCCTTAAAGGAGACAAAAAGTTCATAAGATATGTAAGGAGAGAAAATGATTAATGGTCCTTCCATCAAGGAGTTAGTTCAATGGTAATATGATTGATGAAAAGTGAAAAGTGTACACTAGTAACTAGTGTTAAGTGGACTTTAAAAAGAGATAATTGAACCTTAATACATGCAAAGCAAGCATTGAAAAATGATAATTGAACCTAAATAAGTGATAAGTGAATATTGAGAAAATGATAAGTGGATATTGAGAGAATGATAATGAACCCCGATAAGTGATAAGTGACAAGTGATAAGTAAAGAGTGAATATTGACCTTTAAGCCTTACGAATGAAAATAAAGGAAATGAGAAAAAAAATGAGCGACTTAGTATGTGTGACCAATGAATTAAAACAAAGAACAATTGATAAATGAAAAATGATAGGTAAACCAAACAGATTTTGGAATGCAAATGATAATGAAAAAGTAAGAGAATATGAATGATTAGAGAGAAGTGATAAGATGTATATTTAAATATGGAAGTAGTAATGCATGCGACAGGCATAAAGGTGATACTATACTTGTTGAATGCAAAAGTTGAACATCATAGCTCTATCATGCAAATGCATTGGTATACTATTAACCATTTAAAAATTATATATGTTGACTATGAGATAAATCATGTATGTATAGTCATGATGAGGAATGCTTATTATGGAATGAATTAAACGTCTTTGCCATAAACTAATTAATGAATGCTTATTATGCAATATTGTTGTATATACATTGTCATGCAAAATAATATTGAATACTTGATAAGAAATATACAATATGGACTTTGTCATGAGATGAATGATTAATGTTTGACAGGAGTAGAATAATGCATATTTCCATGTAGTAGATTTCACGTGATGAACCATGAAAATAAGGTGTATAAACCTTGTGATACATAGTAGATGATGAATGCAAATTTGTATATGTCTAAATGCCAAAATTTTCCTTGTACTGTATATGAATGCATATTAATTATTGTGTATTGAAAAACTCGTGTTCAACCTATCCGTTTCAATTGTAGGTTTTGTATACCTATTTACGATCCATAGACTTATCATTCCATAACATTTTTCTACTTGAATTACGACAAACAAGTCTTTGCACTAGGAGCTAATGATTGAGGAAGACATACGTGTGGATTCCCTTCTTTATTTCCATTTCAGCATTGACTATAGATTTTACATTTTATATTTGAACTCAGTTAGATTGATTAGATTAGTTTTGATGTTTTAGCTATATGGTTTGTAAACCCTACGTTTAACAATTGACTATGAAGAGTTTCAACGCCTTATGGTGATTTGTAACATGGTTGGTTAGAATGCTTGAATATTAGAGCCTTTATATTTCCTTGTATACTATGAATGCACGATTAAGATTTAGTATTATTTCATTGTGTAGATATTATTATCATGGAGATATGGATTTGTGACACGTTTATCGATATAAAAGGATAAAATGGACAAAATTTATTGTGATGAAATAAGGATTTGGATGTAATGATCCAAGTTTGTACCCCTATGTGGTAATAAATTTGGGGTCGTTACACCCAGACAATCTCTTTCTCTTTTTATAAGCCCTATATGACTATTGATTGTCACACTATAATACCAAATTTTGTTGCTCTCGGACGAACAATGAATATTGATTATACAAATTACCCAGCCTTTAGAGGGCTGGTTTATTATTTTTTATGTGGAGTAATAATTACTCCAAGTCTCGTGAAAAAGATTTATTAATTATAGCCGTTCAGCATAACCAACCTCTGATTATCTTCAAGTTACACATATTGTAGCAAAAACAAAGTTGCATAAAAGTAAAAGAAAAGGAAGAGGAGGGATGAAACTTTGACTTTATCAATATGAATATGTGTTTACAAGCCTGTTTCAAATATAAATTGAATATTACATCTTACCTATCCCTGGGAATCTTCAAGGTTCAAGCTTATTTGTTGTCTTCTTCAAAGGGTTGTGTGGAGGTATAATGGATTTCATGCCTTCTTGGAAGAGAGATGTTTGTTGTTTTTTGTAGACTTGGAAAAGATAGAGAAGATGATGATTCTACCTCGGATTTGAGAGCAACAACTTGGGAGAAATAGCCAAAATAATAAAGATTCAAAGAGTATTGATTTCGTGCTCTTTGCCAGTTTATATAGATGTTGAATGACCTGAGTTAGAGTTCATATGAGAGACAACTTTCTCATTGCTCTTAGAGTCCTTGGAGTGAGAATGTATTATTTATTTTTCCTATACATATTAGTGCTTCTTTTATGCGAGATTGCACCACCATTGGACTTCTAAGTAACCAAGGATTTTGTAGATGTCATGGTTATGCAAAACAACCTCCATTGGAAGAGTTAGAGTCAAACTCAAACTCCTACTTAGTGGTGTGTGAATGACTTTTCACCTCATTTTCAAGCCATTAGCTTGTGTGCGAATGAGCTTATTTGGATTCATTCGTGGCCTATAGATATGTGACGAATGATAAGCTTAGGTTTCATTTTCACAAGTCTTCATGGTGTGCGACTGACTATTTCTACTTCATTCACACAAAGTCCATTTCAACACAACTTTTGCAAAACTAAAACATTGCAGGAGAAGCAGTGTCAATTTGATACGACCCGTGAACCTGACACAAAATTAGCATGTTAGGATTTTATTGTAATCATGTTTTGGGTCAAAATGGGTCAACCCACTTATACATGATTAATAAATGGGTAAAATTTGTGTTGACCTACCTAACCAGCAATCAATCCGAACTGGCATAGTTAATTATTTGTGTTGGGATAATCCAACATATTAGAACCCAACCTATTTAACCTATATAATTAAATGACATTTTTATCCAATATAAATTTGTATTTTAGAAAAAATTGAATAATTAAAAAAATATTAAAGGTTATATGGGTAAATATGCACATAGGAAGAAGTCCTAATACTTAAAGATCACAACCCAATGAACTGACCCTATCTGTATATAATTGTTGGAATTTATATGCTTATAAAATATGAAAGTACGTCTATCAAGTCAATTTTTGGGTCAGACATTCATGTCAACCCAACATGACTCATTTATTAAATGGGTTGAAATGGGTCATGTTCGTATCAACTCAACATGATTTGTTTATTAAATAGGTTATGTGAGTTGGTCATGTTACCTGTTTAATAAAAAGGTTGTGTTAGGGTTGAGGGTTTTGACACGATTAATTAATGGGTCATGTTCGGGTTGATCCACATAGTCATATATCTTTAACTTGACATGACATGAACACAACCCACCAAGATGAATTGCCACCCCTAGTGTCAACACATGACTATGGACAAATGTTGTTAATTGGATTTGAACTTGAGAAAGATGCATCATTCTTACCCCAAATTCCATTCAAAAGATCTCTTTCAAGCATCTTATTTGATGCAAGACTTGGATAACCATGATCACAAGAACCACTGAAGGCCATAGATGGCGCCTCAACCACTAGGGCATTGTGCTTAAGCAATCTCTTTAGAGCAAACCATTGAGTATTGGGTTCCAATTTTGAGTTGGTCAGATATTGTCTAGCTATAGGATGCCTGACAAATGTATAGCATTAGACTTAAGATGTTCTCTAATAATAATTAGGGAATATATATTCTAAAGGTGTTAATAATTTCCCTTTGTTGAACAACACCCAATTTGTTACTCAATTTAAAAGCTTAGCACAAGGAAAGATTAACATATTGTACAAGTGGAGCTATTTCAAGCTGCCAAATAAGATATTACGATGATTCTTAAGTTGTTAGATCTATTTGCTAGATGATTTGTCTAGCACTCATAAAAATTTAATTTTGATTGGCCAAAGCTAAAAAATTAGGTTCATCAAATCATGAAAGTGATGATTTAATTTGAATAAACCCTTTCAAATATGATTTTTTTTGGGGAGCAAATGCCTTATTCACTTGTTCGGGACACTAGGGGATGTCATATGGAATAAAATTGATGGGAATTTGAAATTTCATCTAACTCCCACCCATTTTATTTCATATGACGTCCCCTACTGTCCTGGACAAAGCATTTCTATCTAGGATGTACCATTTGCCCCCTACAAGAGTGTGTGGGCCCACACCCTCTATGAGGGGGTGAAGGTACATCTTCGATAGAACATCCTTTCTCTTTTTTCAATCTTTTTTCTTCTTCAAGATAGGATCAGGTCCCTGAGGATTTGGTGCGACCCCTTAAAGAACGCCTAAGGTCCACCTTGCATCAGGGGTAGACACATCAACGCCGAAAAATGAGTCACCCCCCAAAAAGTGTAAATCACTTTTTTGGCACTGATGTGTCTACTCCTGATGCAGGGTGGGCTGTGGGCATTTTTTAAGGGGTCACACCAAATCCTAGTTGGGATTAGGTTAGTAAAAAAATATCCAAAAAATGGGAGCACCCATACTCTGTTTTTCTCTTTCTCTCTCTCTCTCATGCAACTAATGCAAAAGCTCTCTCACCATAAAGTACCACCGTTTTATCACTCAATGCTAACTTCTGATGGCCTCAGTGATGGAGCTACATAGGGGTAACTGCCCCCCTTAAATTCCTTAAAAGAGGGGTATTGCTACCAATGATGGAGTGACATAGGGGAAAGGGGGGGGCAGTCCTCCCCTCAAATTCCAAAAAAAGAAAAATATATATTGCTATAGTAGTTTTTCTTATTTTTTTTGAATTATTCTCTTTATTTTCCTTTATTTTACATGAGTCATGCTCTTTTTTTTTCATTTGTATTTTTTAAATTATCTTTTATTTTGTTCGAGACTCTCCTTCTTAATGTCTCCTCTATTGTTTTACTAACTCCTCCTTTGAAGTCTCATCTCCTTTGCTCCCTCTCTCACTTCCTTAAGAGGGACTATTTTCGTTGCTGATTAGATCATTTTCATTGACAATCGGTATATTTTAGACTGGTGATGACACACCTAACTTTCAATGATAGGTATTTTTTTACTGTTTTTTTTTTCTTTCATCCACATCTTTTGTTTCCTTCTTCTATTAGGGTTTTCTCATTTGCTTTGCTCTCTCTCTCTCACTCCCCCAAGAGGGGTTATCTTCATTGCCAATTAAATCATTTTCACTAGCGATCGATATATTTTAGACCAATGATGATGGAAGACCCAACTTTTAGCAATAAGTGTTTTTTTACTGTTTTTTTATCCCCCCTTTTTTGTTTCCTTCTTTTATTAGGATTTTTTTTTCATTTCAAAGGTTTGACAACTCTATGGTATTTTTTTTAATTCGCCGAAAAAATTAGATTATCAGTGCTAAATGTTTCGGTTTATTCCCTGTGAAGAACTTCAAAGTCCAGTTCTAAGTTTGGATTTAGCCAACTATTTTCTCCTTCTCAGAAGAGAGATAAAGCATCCACTAGAAGCCAAACCAATAAAATGGTAATGACTGGATTTGATTTAATCTTGAGGGATTCTACACTCATTGTTTTGCACATCAGCTTCAATCGACATTGGTTGTTGTTATAAGAAATCACTACCAAATCAACTCACTTTTTAGTGTTATTTCAAATGTAGTGAATGTCGTTAAAGCATCGTGGAAACAAAGGGACATTCTTTGAGAGAAATAAACTATTATATTTTTTGAAGAAGTTTATAATGGTGAATTTTCAACTAAGAAATGCTTAAATCAAAAGACTAGTATTAATTGGCCTGGGGACAAACACGTTAGAGCTCACACTATGGTACATTGTTAAACTTAAGTACAATGTTTTCTTCTATGATTAAAGTACTTGATATTGTTGGTTGAGATGGCTCAACCTTTGAACAAAAACCAAAACAAATGCTCTATTAGATTCATTGTAATCATTTGAGATTGTATTCAATATGCATTTAATAAAAATTATATTAGGAATTACTAATGAACTATCAAAGACATTATAATGAAAGGAACAAGATATTGTGAATGTCATGACCTAAATCTGTGGCCCGTGTAGTGAGCCAGTTTCAGATCCGTGACATGGGAATGACCCGCCTTAAACCCATTTTTCATAGCAAAAAAACCAACGAGCTCGGAGTGTGTCATCGACCATCTTACCAATTCATATCACTTTTCATATAAATTGATTACTTTTTCATTTCACATCCATTTAAGTCCATTTAAAGCAATCACATCGTAGTGGAATAATAATAACATATATAATCCAAAGTAAGCATAGTGGAAATAATAATGTGACATCAAATCTAAATATCCTAGTAAAATAAATAAATAGAATCGAAATACCCACAAGAATAGTATATACAAATCTCACCCATGAAGGGGCCTAACCCAAAATATTAAAAAAACGTCTCTCGTCCAAACGAAATAAACTAAGGATAGATTAAGTGGGTCAACCGCTTAACTTCATAAGCTTGTCCTTATCTTAAGGCATGATCCAAACCTGTATGCCTAATCATCTGCAGGTGGTGCCAATTGGGATAAGCTTGACAGGCTTAGCGGGATGGTATGCAATTTATACATCACAAAAGGGAAGAAAAATATGTATAACAGTAGACAAAGTGATCCAAAATTGAAGAGGGAAATAAAGTACATAAATGCATGTATTAACAATAATATGCATGTATCTCTACTAAAATCAAGTATGCTTATGCTTTGAAATAACTAATTGAAAATCCAAACCAAGATGGTCCCAAAACATGCAAGTACTAAAGCTACATGTCATATGCCATGTACCAATTACCATGTACTACATAAATAAATGGATGCATATAGAATAAAAAAATATACTACATGTCATGTGCAAAAAACCTACGATAATCTAAATACCAATCTATTGCCCAAAGCCAATGAACCTATAAAGGTTCCCAAGAAATCCAAAACCAAGTCTAAAACCATATAACCCAATTAGGGTCTCCAATAAAACCAAACCAAGTGTTGAGCTACTAGGGTTATCTTCACCAATTAATGTGACTTGGTGATTGAGTACCTGAGGTTCTCTGAGTAAATATATAGTTCATTCACCAATTATGTGATTCAACGACAAGGTACCTGAGGTTCACTAGACAAGTTTATAACCCCTTCACTAATTATGTGACCCAATGACATGATATTTGAGGTTCACTAGGCAAGTGTATAGCCCTTTTGCTAATTATGTGACTCAACGACATAGTATTTGAGGTTCACTAGACAAGTATATAGCCCATTCATCAATTATGTGATTCGATAGTAAGGTACTTAAGAAAATTCGAGTCCTAATCTGAATGCCAAACCCATGCTCATGCAAAGTAAAAATACTACTATATAAGTATGCCTTATATGGAAAATTTTCACATGTCCTATCTTATGAAAGAGCCAAAACTGACATGCTAACAGTGATAAAACCAAGTGACTCAATGCCTCATAAACTACATAGAAAATCTAAGTAAGAAGCTCCATAAAAGTGCAAGATGAATCATGGTAGGAACAACATGCTCAAGCTACTAAACATTTCTAATGGATGCAAAACCCATTGTATTAGACGTGAATTATAAGATCCTACATGTGAATCAATAGAATTTCACAAATTGCTATGATCCAACATTAATTAAAGGAATTCACTAAAGAAGACAATAAGCTCATACAAGAAATCTAAAGGCATTTGAGATATATATAAATAATAAGGAAAAACATCAAGAGACATTTTATCCAACATATAGAGAGCAAAAAATAAGGAACTCAAGAGAAAAATAATGGGGAAACCCAATTTTCACCATAGGAAACCTTTCAAATCCTATAACTTGTGAATCAAGCTCCCAAGCACTCTTCAAATAGATTAGAAACCAACAAAATCATTCTATAAACTCCACCATTAAGAACATGACTCCATAACTCAAGAAATCATGGAGAACAATAAAGAAATTACTAACAAATATGCTTACATCAAGAAACTAAGATCCGTTACCAAGTAATCAACATTCTACAAAAGAAATAGAAATGAATCCACCAAAACAAAGCTTAGAAACTACACATCTAAGAACCTAAGAAGGGAAAATGTGAGCATAAACAACATATCCACTAACAAACCATTTTCATATAGATTAAAATAATAAATCCTTGTAAACATAGAGTAAAATCACATTTATAAGATCATTGGAAAGGAAATGTGAGCATAAACATATCCACTCACAAACCATTTCCATAAAAACTAAAATCACAAATCTTTGTAAACATTGAGTAAAATCACATTTCTAAGATCCTAGGAAAGGAAATGTGAGCATAAACAATATATCCACTCACCAAATGCTAAACCTCATTGTTTTCAAGAAGATCCTCCTCCAACACTCTTTGCTTTTGTCTAACATTTATTCCTCTAAGAGTAAACAAAACAATCAATGATTAGAAACCATAAACAAGTGTAAGAAACTATGAAACACAACCTACTACGAAAATCGGATGAATAAATCACAAATCTTTTAAAACAAAATACATATCAATTTCAAGTATGTAAGCATGTCCTTGTATACATACACTATTTACTAAACATCATAAGATCTAAACACTTATCATTATGATTATCCATGTAGGAAGGCATTGCAATTCACATGCTTCTATTTATACATGACATCTTTCTAACATCTACATGTGATAATATGCATGATTCTATCTATACATGATATTCTTCTCATATCTATAATTGGTAATATACATGACAATATGCTTGATTCTATCTATACATGACATTCTTCTCATATCTACAATTGACAATATACATAGCAATATGTGTTCACCATCACATGGTAAATATTTTATAGTCTATCCATAGTAACAATATCTAGTGTATATCTCAATCAGTATTTCTATTCATTTTTCATGTATAGATTATACTTTCCTAATACAAATATGCATATACAAATCACTTTAAACTAGACATGCATCATTCTTAAGTAATTAACAATCATAATAATATATTTACATAATAAGACATGAAATTCTATTTTTATATTTAAAAAGTCTATTATTATTTTAGTACTTAATCATTTATTTTCTTACTTGTTATTTATCATATGCTACTTATGATTCATCATGTTTTCACTTATCACTCATTAGTTTTCATTGTCTTTGTCTTAATATTTACTTATCACTTTTCATTGGTTATTTAATACTTATCATTAATCTTCATAACATTAACTTATATCTCAATGTGAGAACCATCATACATCTCTATTTTTCTTACATGGTTTATGAACTTATATTCTTTTAAAAATTATGAGCTTTCACTAGTTCCATAATACATTTCTTTACTTATTCTTATTAAAGGCTTGTATTTTTATTAGTAGCTTATACACTTTCGTTGTTTTTCATGAAACTTTTTTTCTTATATAATTCATGAACTTATTCTTACTTATGAAACTTAGATATTTATATATATTTTTATTTTAATACATTTATTCCTTTTCGTGACTTACCACTTTACTTTACTTTTGGAGTTTATATGTTTTCTCTCTATCCTCAACATTCTCTTTTCTTATAAACTTTCATATTTTTCTTATCATGATTTTTCACCTCTTTTATGTATCTTATAAACTTTATATTTTTCCTTAACATAATTTTATTCTTAATAGGAGGGCCTTTATGATCAATTACACTTGTTCATGTTTTCTTGAATACTTGGTATCACTTTTATATACTTTTTTACACTTACTCTTCACTATCTTATACATGCTTACCCTTTTTCTTCACCTACTTTACACTTTACTTTCACTTATTTACAATTTTTTCTACTTACTTATACTTGAGTTCACTTGTTTACACTTTGACACATTATATTATTTCCCAATAATAAGGGCTATTACTTGCACTTTCTTATAATTATCTACATTTTTTCTTTATTTACTTTGCGACTTATTGTATTATCCTTAACTATAAGGGCCATCAACATATCGTATTATCTCAATAGCAAGGATCATTTGTATATTGTATTATCCTAATATCAAGGATCATCAACATATTGTATCATCCCAATAGCAAGGATCATTGCATATTGTATTATCCCAATAGTAAAGATCATCGGCATATTTTATTTTAACCCCAATAACAAGGGATATCACATACATTTGTTCATTATGTCTTAACCACTTTTTACTTATTACTTATCATTAACCATCATTTAACTCCTAACAGAGGAAACTTACATCATCTTGACACTTATTTTTATTATTTTACTTATCTTATTCATTCTTTACTTATTTCCAATAATGGAACATTTACATCTTGGCATTCTTATTAATCTTCTTTTATGTTTCCTTGATTCTTTTTTCATTTCACTCTTTATTGGTTCATGACCAACTTATTTTAAGATAACTATATGAACATTCTCTGATCATAATACAAGTATATATACTATTCACATGTTATTTTCATTAACTTAGTAATAAAGAAAAAATTTATCATTATAGGTATTCATTAATATTATCAAAATGTATCTAAGAAACATGTAAATAGTAAGGGAAGTATTAAGAGACATTTTATCAAACATGTAGAGTGCAATAATTAATGAACTAGCATAAAAAGTCGATAGAATATCATAAATTACCATAAACCAACCTATATTTGAAAATTTTTATCATGGGAGACATTAGGCTCATGCAAGGAGTCCAAAGATATCTAAAAAACATGAAGGTAATATGAAAAATCCGTAAGAAACATTTTATCAAACATGTAAAGTGTAAAAATCAAAAGAATTCATAAAGAGTCAAAGAGGGAAACTCAATCTTCACAATTTCTAAGCATTTCATACTTGATCTTCATGTAGTGATATTAACATGTTGTTATGTATAAATTGTTTAGAAAACTCTATGAAAAATGTAATAATCAAAAGAATTCATAAAGAGTTAAAAAGGGAAACCTAATTTTCACTATTTCTAAGCATATCTTATTTGAATCATTTCATAGAGTTTCCCAAGCAATTTATACATAACAACATGCTAATATTATTACATGGAGATCAACATGCATCATAATCAATTCTTACATAAGTAATCAAATCAATTTCTTCATTCTTACAATAATATATTGAGAAATGTTCAACTTTAAATCAATATATTCATACTTTTCATGACAAATCAAGATTTTCATACATTAATGACGATCATAGAGGCTAAAGATTCATAGATTCTTAGCTTACATGCTTTCAAAACTCATAGAATCAAACATCTCAAGGACATACATGTACATATGATGTAAAACCATTTTTTCTTACAAAATTAAATTGAGGATTTCTAAGATTTTAGCATTATATGACAAGATCTCATCACAAATCGTTACAAGAATTGAGGGTTTCTAAGGTCCTAGCAAGAGATTCACAAACATATGAGAAAACATTCATAGCATCAAGATTTTACTATTACAAAACTTTTAAGAACCTAAAACAAATAAAAATAGAGTAAATTTGTATAACTACTTACTCAAATGCTACTACTTTTTTATCTCAAAGAAATCCTCAAGCAAAACTTATTTCCTCTTGAGATTTTCTTATTTTTCTACAATACACAAGATATGAACTACTAAATACTATGAAATTTCAAGTAAAACTAGGAGGAAATATCAAAATTCAAACAAATCTTACATGAAAGGGAGTTTTTCAAGCTTACCTTGCCCAATTTAGGGTTTCTCTTCTCATTCTTTTCAAAGTTCTATTTTCTCTCTTTTTCTCTTTCCTTTCGGTGTAAATAAGGTCATTAAGGTTTTTTTTAATCTTATTTATAGGATTTTGGGTCAAGTTCAGGGGGGTCTCATACTCTGGAAAATGAAGAAAAATCGATTTTGCCTAAAAAAATCACAATTTGGGTTATTTATAGGGTTTTGGGTCGAGTTAGGGGGGTCCCAACACTATTTGAGAACTTTTCTGAGACTCGAAAGGTCTTGGATTGATCCTAAATCGATCCAAATATGATCAATCCAAATAATTTAGATCAAACTGGAAAGTTTGGATCGATCAAAATAGGTTTTCTTAACTTTTATCCCCACACACTAAACTGCTCATAACTTTCTCTAGACAACTCGAAGTAAATCGTCGTTTTGTTGGGTTGAAAAATATACTTCAAGACCTTTCTAAAAAGTTATGGATCACCCCCTAAATACCTTGGTATTTGTGTCAATGAGACCCAAAATTCACTTCAAATTTATGGGTCTGTTAACATAGATATCTTGTGGGTAAATTGACAACTTCTTTTAAAAAACTCGTAATTGCACACCGTTTATTTTGATAGAAATTAAACTCATAGATATTTTTATAAAATATGGAATGACCTCCTATTATCTTAGGATTTATGTCAGTGGTCCCACAAAGATACCCTAATTTTGAAACTAAGATAACTTTTGAACTTGACAAGTTCAAGGCCTAACTTAGGTCTTACACTTCTAACTTTATCCAATGGGTTCCTAAACCATTCTGTGGTATGTTTAAATATGTGAAATGAAAAGTTTACCATTGTAGGCACAAAATTAAATTTTTACCCTTTAAGTGGAATGCAAGGTGTTACACTAGGGTTGTGGTTGTGAGTGCTCGGGAAACCCCACCACAAGCCCTCAGGCTTCTCCAGTCCATAACTCCATATCTTTGAGGTTTTTCCTTGGGTCTTCCTTTGGGTATTTGACCCTTGTCTTGGGTCCCATAAGCCTTGTGGCTAGTCCTCAAGCTTATGCACAATATGGGTCTCACAAATGGGTTCATGGTGTCATGTCTGGGTTTCTAAACTTTCCTATTTTAGGTGCAGGATGTTACAGTGAATGCTAGGACTTTAGTTAAAATTTCCAAGAAAAGACTCCAAGAAATAAGAGAAAATGGTTGGGATTCTCTCTTGGCTAAAGTTTTTATTATTATTATTTATTTTGTAACAAAAATAAAATCATTGTTCCTTACATGGATGATAAGCATGTAGTTTGAGGACGTTTACAATACAAAGTTGAAGATACAACAAATCTACATCACTATCATAATGAATTATTCTATACTATGATTGACATGCAACATCAAGAGCTTGACAATCGTTTCAATGAAGTTAACACTGAGCTACTTTTTTGTTTGACATGCTTAAATCCAAGATTCATTCTCTTATTTTGATAGACAAAAGTTTATTTGTCTTGCTTAACTATATTTATGAAATCTTTTACAATAGATATCATGTCTCTTGACAATCAGCTTGAAACTTACATTCATGATATGTGTTCAAGTAATGAATTTTCAAAAGTGAAAAGAAATAATAGTCTTACCAAGAAGATGGTTGATGCCAAAAAAATATTTTGTATTTGTTAGTGAACTTGCTCATAACATTGGCATTAATTCTTTCAGTTGCTACTGCTACTATTGAAAGAACAATAACAATCATTTCTACAATGCATATTGTGAAAAAGAGGTTGCGTAATCGAATGAGAGATGATTGGATGAATGATTATTTAATCATTTTATTGAGAAAGATGTTTTTAATAACATCGATAATGAAAAAAAATCATCCAACACTTTTGGAACATGAGGCCTTGTCGTGGACAATTGCCACTATAATTGTATTTAGATTTTTAGTAGACAATTATTTTATTATACACGAAGGGTACAAAGTTGTAAATGACTTTTTAATGAGAATCTTTCTTTGAGTAAATAATATATGCTCTCAGAAAATCGTGGCTTTACCCCTAGATGACCTCCATGCACTCACCTAATTAAAACTGAGACACATTAACCTAAGACACAAGGACGTGCAAAGCAGTCTAACGAGAGTAGATCCAATATAGTTTTTTTTTTCTTTTTTCTTTAATAATTTTTTTCTTCTGTAAGGCATCAAGTGCCTATGAGCATATATAAATTCAAGCTGTCTGTCAATTCTGTTTTGAGGTTTGTATGTGAAATTCCTTGGTTAGTCTGGTTGGAGAATGGACATACAACAATGATCTGTAGGATGATCTAAGTTCTTTCAAATTGTCGAGTTTCTCAATTCAATAATAAAGTTTTAATCTAAATTAAATTAAATAGGCACTTATCAAAAATATATATAAAAAAATAATAATAATAATAAAAAATAAATAGACAATAAATCTGAGACAAGGTCTACTAATTAACATTTCTTGAAGATAGTCGATGGGCCAAGCTAACGTTCAATACATGTTGGGATTCAGCTTTTTTTCCTTTTTTCTTTTTTCTACACAGCTTCATAGAGATGAATGAATCTCTCAAATACTTTTGCCTAAAACAATTTGGAATATAGCTTTGAATTTTAAGTTGTCCATAGTTAATAAAGTTCTTTAAATGGCAATTTGGAATCATGAATCTTCTAAGTCAAAAATTTAAGGAATACCACAGATCCACATGGTTTTATCCACTAATATAAAGATACCATTATTGGATTCAAGTGGTGCAACCCACTGTTCCAAAAGACATAAATAATGAGACATTCTCGGATCTTTTATCAGACTTTAAGAGCTTCCGATCCTCATTTTCTTAGGCTTCTTTAAGTCTTTGGAAGTTCACCACATGCAAGGACCTTTTTCTTCTCTTAAAGTCTCATTAGTGGATCTTATCCACTTCTATCTACACCAACATCAATAAAATAAAGAAAACTTTCTTTAAAAATAAAAAAAAAAACCCCCAAGACTATTGGATCACCCTTGATGACAGATAACAAGATTCCTTGCTACAAACAAAAGTTTGCCTAATAAAAATCCTCTGATCATTACCATCTATAATTGGAAATTGTTCCACTTTATAGGGAAGGAAAAGAAGTTGGCAGGAGGGTTGAAAAAGAAGTAAGCTCTAAAGTTAGAAGCTCTTTCAGCCACTCACTGACTCACTATTATTCCACACTCCTCATCTAACCCACAATTGCGACTAGGTTCACTGTTCATAGCTTTTATCCACTTGGTTCACCGCTCCACAACGGTTCCATACCTCAGTGGCTCCTTACTGAAAATCTAACAAAATGAACATAGGAATCTCATTATAAATAGCAGAGTAACTATTCCATATTAAACAGAAAATACAGAGTAAGAGAAAGCACGTCAAGTGTCCCCTAGAGTTCCCTCAGGCCCTTCACTAGGAGTCTCTCCTCCTTCACTTCCATGGAAATTCCTACTGAAGTGTTTGGGGGAATTCTGGGTGCCACTGGATACTAATTCGATGAAAGGGTTGTTGATTCAATTGCTGTTCAAATTATTATTATGGTTGTTAATCACATAGGTTCTTTCCTAATCTTCTGAACTAACATGCAGTGTTTTGGGTTCAATTTTTTTTTTAAGTAGTTGACATAGTGCTTGAAGATAAATTACTATTGTCTAGCTTGTAATAAGGTGTTGCACCCCATTGCCTCAAAGTTCAGAAATGATGGATTTTCTCGTTTCTAGCCTTTGTGATCAGAAGACCAAATCCCCAACTTCCTAAGCTACCAAAGGAGTGAAGGTGCTTTGGTCATTTCATTGTTGCATATTCAAACAAGGCAGTTAGTTATAAGTTACTTCTAAATTTCATGGCAGTAGGTTGTCAAAACTTCTGTGATAAGGCAGCCTTATGGTAATTTTTCCTGTATTTTTTTTTAAACTCTGAAGCCAATAGTTTGTTCTTAAACCTTGACTGTTTATCAAATGTTCTGCCAGCTTTTCTTTTTTCCTTTACGAGAAATATTTTCCAAAAATTTTCAGTTCTTAATCAAAACAAACACTAGGAAAATTCTAAAATTCTAGAAATGAATTTCAATTTTCTTGGAAGTTTTTGTGAAACAGAATGAGCCATTGGGACAATCTTAGACATGCAATAGACAGAATGGTGGCATTACAGTTCCAACCAGTGATCAAAAACTTGAAGAAACGAGTGGCTTGAAATTCTGCCTATAGGAGTAGATTGGTGATCTGGGAAAGTCAACTTGCAAGTCAATACCAGTGATCTGATTGTGCTAAAATATGACCGCATGCAACTCTGCAAGTGAATCAAGCAAGATCTACCATTTTGACTACAAGTAATACCAGGAGATCTTCAAAGACAATTGAGTATCTGTTTCTCTTATATATCTGATAACACTTAAGGTTTATGTAATTCAGCACAAAACATGATTATTTGTTCACCCACACATACCCAAAAAAGATCAAGAAAGAACAACAGATACAAATGACAAGTCATATATAAACTTCTGGATAATGTATTGTTGGTATCATCCTTGCTCATGAATGACGGTTTACATAGAAAATTATCCAGAAAAATACCCTAATCACATACTCTATACTTGAAAAAAATGAAGAAAAAAAGGACTAGAAGGTGGAAAACTCTAAACTCACCAATAATGGAGTCAAAGTTACTTTCATGAAGATATAATCGAGAGTAACCCCTATGCATAACCTTTGGTGCTACATCATTATGTGGAAGTTTCTCATTCATTGCCTTTGGAGTAAATTTTGTTTGCATGTTAATATATTAAACTTTTTCTAAAATCTTTAACATATTTTTCTTTAAGAATATGAAGACTCTTCATAATATATGTTCTTTGAATGCCAAGAAAGTATCTCATGAGACAAATCACTTGACTTAGAACTAATGTAAATCAAATTCTTACCACCACCCTTTTCATGTATCAAGCCATAAAGACAAGAAACAATTCTTACCACCACCCTTTCATGTATCAAACCATATATTTCTTTCTGGAATGAGTTTGTTCAACATAAACTTCTTCCTCTATCTATATATAGACTATATTTGGAGCTTATATAATATTTTCTTCCCTGTAATGACCCCAGTTTTCCCTTCTTTGTTTTTTTCCAATAGTTATGTGCTATAAGGATTGTGAATGCTGCTGCTACTGCTTCTTCTTCTTCTCTCTCTCTCTCTCTCTCTCTCTCTCTCTCTCTCTCTCTCTCTCTCTTTGTTGCTGATTTTCTACTTGGGGTGGGCTTGCTTTCTTTTCTTTTCTTTATTTTTTCTTCTTATCGTACTGATTCTGCGGGCTTTCCTCTTTTATTATATTTTACGGTTCATTATTTATTTATTTTTTATAGATTTTTTTTCTGGCAAAGGCTGAAATTTTGATGTTTACCAAAAACTCTATGCAGCAACAACACCATTATAATCTATATAGATGGGCACTCCCACGCTTAAAAAAAAGAAAAGAAAAGCAAGCAGAAAAGAAAAATGATCAATCTCCAAACCATAACACATACATATGGTAGAAAAAAGGAAAAATGGGAAAAGAAAGAATCCCTCTTATTTAAATCCTTTTTTTTTTTTCTCCCGTTAAGGAATCCCTCTTGTTGTTATCCTACTGTTATTTTCCAAGCTGTTCATGACTTAGATATGAACATATTTTAACTACTCAACTGAGAATTTAAACAGCATAAAATGCTTGTAGGCCTTCCCTGGATTCACAATTTGTGAGGGGAAGTTGGGGTGATTCACTGAGTCAGGAAAACCTTGAGTCTCCAAACAAAGGGCGGCCTGAGGTTGGTAGACAGCCCCATCTTTCCCTTTCACATCCTTCAATCCATTACCGGTATAAAACTGCACACCAGGTGCATTAGTCCATAACTCCAACACTCTGCCCGATCTGCTATCGTGAACCATTGCTGCCTTCTTTATGGTATGACCAGCAGACTCATCAAGCACATAATTGATGTCATATCCATTGGAGAGCCAGTTGAACCTGCTACCAATTTTCTGTGGTTGGACGAAATCATATGGTGTGCCCTTTACTGGGACTATTTTGCCTGTGGGAATGAGTTTGTCATCGACTGGGGTGATATGGGACCCAAAGATCTGGATGGTGTTTGATAATATATCGCCACTATTGTGACCACCTAGATTCCAGTAGGTGTGTTGGGCGAGGTTCACTGGGGTTGCCTTGCTTAAAGCTTTGGCTTTCATGTTCACACTCATCTTGTTCCCTCCAATGAGCATGTAGGTAACAGAGACCACGAGATCACCTGGAAAACCTGTATAATATAAGAGAACAACTGTATTAAGAATATGCAGATCATGTGGCATTATGACATGGCAAGAACATGTTACAATGGTTTTTTTTTTTCTTTCCTTTATAATCTAATAAGTAAACCATCTGTCCAGAAGATTCTTCTGAACATTTTATTAATTGCATCACTTCAAAAATTGCAAAACAGGAAAACAAAAAAAAGATACTAGTGGTAATCACTCTGCAGTCACCTAAACACAAGTCGCTGTGTGATGTTTACATGTCCATTGTCTATTGGAGGGAGGGAGTTGTAATGATAAGTTTAATTGCCTGTTACAGTTACCAACAAGCTACATAGTATGCCTTCAAGATCACAGGAATCCATTCAACAGATCACCTAGGCCCTGAATCCCTCAGATGAAGGGGAAGAATTCCAACTGATTTCGATTGTAACCCATAGGCATGGCACATAATTCACCATTTATCAAAACTATCTTAACTGGTCATGCTAGCATCACAAGGAGAGTAGACTGCGGTGATCACCAACAGTACGACAGATATTGTGAGGACTCACAATTCAAATGAAGATTCTTTACCGTCAAAGTAATATGATTGGATGAACAAATTGATCTATCACATTCATCTTTGAGTCCAGATCCATAATGGCATGTACATGCTCACAAACCAATACAGGTTTGTCAGGGATGATCTTTTCCTACTAGTGATTGGGGCAGCTGTAAATCCCTGTGAGTGTGCCGCAGAGGATCCGTTCTTCACTTTGGACTCTCCTTCTTTGATTAGCCAAAACAGAAAGCTAAGTTTAATTGAAAAATTGAAATGGCCATTGATGTGTGTGGTTTGATGGAAAGCTAACCCTCAAATTGATAACAATAACTATCTCCAATCTACACACAATAATCTACTGAATGGCTAGGACTGAAGTCACCTACTGTGACTATAATTGGTCCACCTCAGTTCCAGTTTAGAGACATCCAGGCTAGCCAACTATAATATTTAAGGAAGAGGGTCTATCAGGCCTGCTGAGTTCTTGTTTAAATACAAAAAATTCTCTCTTAATTAAAAATAAATAAATGTGAAATAAAACGAGAACTGACCTTGTTCACCATCAAAACTGTGATAAGTGAATGTGATGTAAGGGGAATGACCCTCTTGTTGATGTGTTGTCACTCTCCAAATCACATCACTAAATCCTCTATGCCCACCTAAATTAAGATGACCCAAAATAAGATTTTTTTCTTCAATTTTTGGCTTTCAAAAGATAATGAAATTATGAAATGTTAATTCAAAAAATATTAGATGATAACATACCATGAAGCATGTTCTTCCCTTCATTCGCCACTAATTTATAAGTAGTTCCATTGAGACTAAATTTGGCCCCTCCAATTCTATTAGCGACCCGTCCCACTATGGAACCAAAGTATGTGGTATCATTCTGCAAGAAGTAAGGCTGATTAATCAAAATATGATGAAGAAAGATAAACCATGATCTTTTAACAGTGGAAATCCTAAGCAGTAAGATAACCCACACACATTGCCTAAAATGAAACCCAGTAACTGAGTAACTGCAGTAATTTGATTTCTCTTTCTTTACAAATTCCAGAAAATCAACCAGATCAAACCATGTATACAACAACAAATCATGGAATCACAATCCACCACAAACATGAAAACATATATTTCCCTGCTTCTTCAGTATTGTTTCTCCCTAATAACAATAATAAACCCTTTTAAATGGCCAAAAAAAAAAAAAAAAAAAAAAAAAATCTCAGTTAGTAGTCTAAAACCAGTGTTGAGTAGTCCATTTGTCTGAAATGTAGTACAACCCCATTATTTTAAAAGAGGAGCAGAGTATATAATGCTACAAAATTTACAGCGATGAAGCCAAAGCCCCGTTTTCCAGTGGCCTGCAGGCCCTGCACCTTAATTCACCGTCAATGGGAAAAAATACAAAGGAAAAAGATGGAAATATGAATCTAACCGTGTACTCTGCAACTGATTCATAACCAAGAACAACATCGGCTAATTTCCCTGCAGAAAATAATCAAGAAAAGGAACAACAATAATTATGGTAAAAAAAATCCACATTATACATCAAAGGAAGAAACAGAAACCCACAAATAAATAAAGACCAAACCAGACCTTTTTTGTCAGGTAGAATCACTGAAATGATAGTTGCACCCCAGTTTGTAAACTTCACAGAAAAATCTCCTTTTTTAAGCTCATAAACCCCAATTTCAACCTTCTTTGAAAGAGAAGAATTGAGAAAAGCACAAGCAACAAAAACAAAACAAAATAACCGAGCAATTCTAGCCATTTTAGTGAGAAAAAAGAAAGAAAGAAAGAAAGAAAGAAGCTCTGTATGAGTTTAGGTAGCAAGACAGAGGATGGGTTTAAGTCGAAAGCTACAATGAAGATAAAATAAGATAATTGATAGGGAATCCAAGATTTTTTTATGATCTTATTTATAGCCTTTTTTGGACTGGGCTTTGACTCGAAAACGCACAAGCGTGACAACCAAAGACTTTGGCTCCACAAAAATTTAATACTTGTGTTTTAATGAGTAGATAAGGAGGTAGGGATATGGACTGATCGATGAGTACTTCCATCTATGAATTGGATTCAATCATTTGGCAAAGAAAAGTCATCCATTGTGGATGATTCATAAAGGTGAAGGACTTTTGGTCGTTTTCCTCTTCTTTAAAGTGGAAAACCAAGAAGGTTTGGTGGGAGATAAGAATGAGTGATTATTTTATTCTATTGATCTCATAATTTTAGGCTGTTTGGTAGCATAATAGTTTTTATATCTGCCTCTAATGAATAATTATAAATCAATATAAGGATTCAGATACGGGGATATTTCAAACATTCCAAACACCTTACTTGACGGTGATCCTTGAAGTAACCTCGATTGGAGTTGCCTTTGTTATTATAGTTTTTGTTTCCTTCATTTAATAAAAAAAGTTGTTCATATAAAAACACCTTATTATTAATGAAATTCTAATTTTACCATTAAACAAGAACAGGGTTACTGGTGAAATGGAGGGAAGAGATGATCTGATGCCGTCTTGTACTGCAATAGTATTTGAGCTCTCTTTTCGGGTTTGAGAGTTTCGAGCCGCCAGTGGCATAAATGAAATTTCAAATTCCTACCCCCCCCTACCACTTTATTTCTTATGACATCCCCTGGTGTCCTGGACTCCAAATCCTGGACAGGACATTTGCTTCCGATGAATATGTATGTAACCTCAATTTTCTTAGCTTATGTGGCACGCCCTTTACTGCCAGATGTTGGGCAGCATGGCTGAAAAAAATGAAGAAACACCCAGCGGGTTCACATCACCTGCGACGACCTCTTTGTGAGACGTCGTGAGACGAGACACATCGTGGGTATCATTTCACTTTTTGGAGCTGTTACATCACCCCCAAAAAGTGAAATGATACTT